>JADKXX010006352.1:0-181178 GCA_017310255.1 Butorides virescens | reverse complement strand
GAAGTGAGAAACATACCTGCAAACACCAAGGTGAGAGAAGGAGGAGGGGGAGGAGGTGCCCTAGGCACTGTAGATGATATTCCCTGGTAGCCTGTGGGAGAGGGCCATGGTGGAGCAGATATCCACACTGCAGCCTGTGGAAGACCCCATACCAGAGTGGAAGAAAAGTGTGAGGAGGACAGAGCAGCAGAGAGAATCTGTTGTGGACTGATGCCTCATTCCCCTTCCTCCTGCACTGCTTGGAGGTGTGGTGTGGGTAGAGGTGTTGGGAATGCTGGAGTGAAGTTAAGCCTGGGAAAAAGGGAAATGTGAGAGGAAGGTATTAGATATTTTGCCTTTGTTTCTAACCGTCATACTTTCCATTTGGCAATACATCAAATTATTTTCCCCAAGTTGAGTCTGTTTTGCCCATGATAGTAATGGATGAGTGAGCTCCCTGTCTTTACCTTAACTCATGAGCTTTTCCATCTTGTTTTCTCTTCTGTCCTACTGAAGAAGAGGAGTGAGAAAGCAGCTGGGTGGTCATCTGGCAGCCATTCAAGGCCAACCCATCTGCTAAGTATTAGACCATAAGTTTATGTAATTATTGTAACATGGTTCTCTAAGTGCCTACAATACGCAAACTGAGTATTTTTACTGAACTGGTGATGTACATAGAAACTCTAAAATGTGCTTATGTTTTGCACCTCCAGTCTTCTAAAGACATATTTTTTAAAGCACCATGCCTAATTGTTCAATACTAGGCTATGGTATGCACTGAAGCAGGCTGAATACCTCTGCTGTGCTGAGTAGCAGAGGATGAACGGGCCAGGTATAGGTGTGGTTTCTGGTGACAAGAAAAACTGTCTCACAGCAGGCAGCACTAATGGGAAAGGGTGATTTACATCCCTAATATCAAAATATAATTTTATTTTTAAAAGGCTAGTTGAGTGTGTTATGGTTTTGTTACAACCTTTGGCAGTAACTAAATTTTTTACTTTTATTTAGAGGTAAGCTTGATAATGAGAATAGCTGAGGACCTTCCTTTCACAGACTTGAATGGAGAAAACTTAGCATTAACACTGCTGCTGAGAATTCATTCTAATAAGAGTTTTCTTCACTCTAAACTGTATGTGTTATAAGCACACTGAATTTAATTGGAAAAGTTCCAGTTCATGTTTCTAAGCATTCATTTCATCTTTCCCTATCAAGGTCTATAGTGAAGCTGAGAAACTTGCTATAAATCAGTTGTGCATTGATTCTTGAACCAGTTAACTGAGGAGTTGATTTTTCAGCCAATGATCACAGTTGCATATCTCTTTTCTATGTACTGCAACACAGAAAAATATTTGTCATGGAGTATTAGCTAACGTTGTGCATCACCTATTCAAAGACATTCATTGATCTACTTTGAGCCACAAATGAGCTAAATAATAGTACTAAACATGAAAAGTGTGGAGTTATTGACAAATAATGGAAAAAAAAGGCTGTCATTAAAATATTTATAATCACATTTAAAATGCTTTAACTAATTCTGTTTCTGGGTTCATATGGGCAATGTGAGTAGATTATATTTTGTATGATTTTATGCATTTTGGGGTTTTCAGTATTTTTATAGTTTATCAACTTGCTGTTAAGTGTTTTAAGAAATTCTGTGTGTGAAATCTTTGACACAAAATCGAACTTCTCTCCTTCCTTGATTTTGATTAATACAATTTTTTCTAATTATTCTAGAGAGAGGAATCCTTTCTATTTAATATGTTATGACTTTTATATTTATCTCTGGTTAGATCTGGTTACTCTACATGTAGTTCTTGTAGCAACCTTAAATGATTATACAACACTTTTTTCTTCACACTGTACCACTTCAGATATCACTTCTCAAGACTTACTTTCTTTAAAACTGTTTTGGTTCCTGCAAATATCTTTACGTATTCTGCTAGTGGTCTTTGCTCTATTTCCTTTTTCTTCTAAAGACTGTTCAGTACATCAGGCTCACTGATTTCTTTGTGTAGTTCATTTGCTTCTTTTTCCTCTGCACCTGCATTGAGCATGATGGTGGGATCATGTCCCATGGCAGCTCTCCTCACTGCTGCCTGTTCTTTTCCATCGTGTTCTCTTTCCAAGTACAAACCTTGCTTGCTTCTCAGTTCTTCACTTGGTATTGTTCCCATTGTGCTGACTACCTTTGAAAAAGGTGTCTTGTCTGCTGTTTTCTCACCTTCTGGTGACCTAAGATTTAAGGGGAAATGTTGAAATCTTTGTAAATAAAGTCCTCTGACGGTGATATTGCATGCTATGTATTCTCTATTGGTCACATTAAAGAGTGATTAGGACATATTAGCTTAATCTATATTAACAAGTAGCGAGGCCCCAAGAGATTAGCATCAGACATTTCCAAAGTGTGTAATAGTACTTGCAATGACTGGGGTAAGTGTGCATATATGACAGGTGAGGAAACAGTATGCCATACAGACCCATGTTAATTATGACAGGAAAACGGGAGGGATAGTACTCTCTCTCTTCTTCCACATCCTGTCGAAATTGGTTACATACATGCCTATGTATTTATATATATAAATATACATATAGAGAGGAAAACAGAAGTAGAGCTAGACATAGATACTGAAATGTATATAATAACTTCTGCAGGAAAATTTCCTACTTTTATTAGTGTAAATGCTCCCAAAATATTTCTTAGTATAGTACAATGGAACTTGTCTATATAATGGGAGAAGGTGTGTTATGTGACAAATTTGGAGAAGTATAACCTTTTTAAGGGGTATATAAATATCTGTATATACATGTATATGTAAAAACACAGATATATACATTTATAATCTACCTTTCTTTAAACACATTTTAGTCTACTCAATATGTGCACAGTCAAAATACATTCATCAAACTCAAGGGTAAATAAATTTCATGATGAATGATTTGGTTTTAGAATATTGAAATATCTGAAGCACATTTCTAAGAACCTGTAAGCATACATTACAAAATCGTTTTATTCAAATATATTTCTTAAAAAGGATCAGTTCCACATAAAAACAAAAGAAGAAAGTTCTCTTAAGATATTACAGATGAGATAAAGGCATTGAAAGCAATCTGCATTTGCAAAAAGGAGTTTTACAGCTAGATAGGCCTAATCAATCTGCATAGTGTTATCAGTGATTGTAGAGTCTATAGAACTTCATTTGTTGATAAGCATTATTTCAGCAATCCCTAGCAGTAATGGTCACTCTGGTCAAATTATTTCTTATTCTTTTTAGCTTTTCCAAAAGTTCCATTTAGATCACATAGAAGTTCAGGTATATACATATAAGATTAAGGAAGCAAATTATAAACAGCTTGGCAGATAATACAGTAGAAATTTATGCATGCCAATTAATTTTGAGATAAATGAATTCAGTTTCTCTCTGCAAAATTAGCTATTTTGCCTGAAATAGCTTAAGACAATAATTCAAATTTTAAAAAAAAAAGGTGTTGTTTGCTATTATTATTATGTTCTTAATGTGGAATAGATAAAGACAGAATGATGGCATATATTTCCTTAGATGCTGTCCTTAAGTACCAGTCATAACAATACAGAACAACACAGAAGTATGTTCAAAACAGAAAATACATCATGCTTCACCCAAGCCTCTCAGTTTAAACTCAGTTTTGAATACATGTTTGAAATCTAAAAATGAAAATCAGAAAAAAATAATCCCAGGTCTCTAATCATTTTTCATTGGTATCTGTATGGATGGGGACTAGGTGTAAAAATAGTCATATAAATTCAATTTAAATCAAAAACACCTATCCTGCCAAGGTCAATCCACCATAACCATTCTCACTTGAATCATATATGTTAATATACAATCTGAGAATGCAAAATATTGGTGCAGCTAATATCTACCTAAAACCATTGGTGTTTGAGCCTAACAATGTTCAATGGGTGACTTGCATTAGAATATAATTTATATGATGTGTGCATCATAATAGTAGCCAGATGTTAACAGCAGATAGTCTTTTGTCTATTGTCAAAATCATACCTGAATGGATGTGTATGCAGAAGCTATCTCACATTTTAAAAAATATTTTATTCCTTGCACATACCGAATATGCATACATGTAAAGATTAACATTTCAACAGAATCAGAAGCTAAGATCCTGTCTTTTTCTTCTTTGTTCTAGCAGGAATTTGCATTGTGGATTTTCTAATCAGACACCCAACCTGTTCTTTGACCTGATAAGAGCACTACTGGACATCGTGAAAGGTAATTCAACTTCACCTTATTGCTACAACCGATTGTGAAAAATTGAAACCATAAATTTCAAGGATTAAATTAAAACTCTTGGATTTCATCTTGACATTTGTAGCATTGCAAACATTGTCTTTATTAAAGGAAGCAAGAAGACAGTGCATTTTCTATTTATTTTTAATTGAAAATACTGAAGTGATTTAGTCTTTACTAAAACACACATTTGTATATGCACTAAGCAAGCCTGATATGCCATGTATTATTTTATGAATATTTGAAATTAATAGTTTGTGATTGACATGGTTGTTTTTTAAAAGACAGGCTACTTATTAGTTATGCATATTTACAACAATTTCCAATGTAAATAAAATTTTCTTATCTTTACATTACAAGAAATATTTTAATATTTCTTATTTTTATTAGATTTCAGAGAGTATGTAAAAGTCCTTAATCTTTTTTAAGGTTCCTAATGTTTTTTTCAAAAGCAGTGGTGGCTACTAATATAAATGTGCTGAGATGTGGGCTCTCATCTCATTGTCTAGGGCTCAATAAACTTCTTTGTATTTGGCAGCTTCTCCCCCTGAAACAGCCTCATTTGATAGCCCTGCTGTTATGTTCTTGACCTTTCACATGGCTACAACCCTGGGGCATTTGAGCTGTCAGATAAAAAAGTGGAAAGAGGCTGGTGAAGGTTCTAGAAGGTAAAAAGCTTTGTAATGTGCTGATGAATTTCCTGCCATCAGATAGTTTTCACTTCACCTCCATTGCTGTCACATTTCCTTAAATAATAGGGAGACTTTTCCACTAATGGACAATGGAGGCTGTTTGCCTAATGAGAACTTGCAGAGGTAGCCTGCCATGTGTCTCTATCTTTTAAACTGAGGTGAAACAAGCTTGCCTGGCTACAGATAAGTGGCTATGAAGCAGTCCTATTCAGATGTACCTGTCAGTAATTTATCTGGGGGTTTTGTATTCATATATACTGTTCTATGTGCAGTAGAGCATTAAATTGCTCTCCACTGGGAGCAGGTCACATTCAGGGGTCGTCAGAACCATGCTACTGGATAGAACATGCTTGATTCATACAGGCTGTTTATATCAAGATCTTGGCAGCTGAAATCTCCATCTAGTTAGAGATTTTATACTAGGTTTTATTTTTTTTTTCTGGAAAAGATGATTATTATTAAATATAATGTAGTTAACTATCATTCTGTGGAGAGTTTATGTGTATCTTCTATAAGACCAAATGAATGCGTGCTGATTGTTGTGTCAAGATTCATGAGTCTTTCAATTTCTGTTAGTAAAGCTTTTTGTTGTAATTATATTAAAGATAGATTTAATTTCTTGTTTTGTCACTAGATCCTCTTTTGGGGGTCAGGGGGGAGTGCTGTTAGACAACAGAGATAATTCTCAGGCTTATTTTTGTGGAGTTTTATTCAAGCCTAAGTTTGTCCTAAAATCTTCCTAAATTTCTGATCCTGAAAGTAAATTATCTAAATATAAACATAAGTATAAACTATAACATAAAAGAAATATTTCTGGTATATTACTTTTTTTTTTTTAATTCACAATTTTTATAGCTGCAAAATATGTCCAGAAATCAATACATTATTTTCAGTTGAGAAATGTATGTCCTATTCTGGAATGAAATATAAACCAAATGTAATTAATTTCTTTCCACTTTACAAGAACAGTTTCTTGTAGACCAAATGGAAACCTTTACACTACATGGATTATGAATTATTCTTTTCTGTCCTTCCTCACCACTTCCACTGCTAAATGATATTTTTATGATATTAGTACTTACTAAAGCTTTATGAAAGACAGCTTATTAGATCTATCACGTCAAATTCACAGTATCTAAATGAAAAATCCTCCACACCTTCTAATCTGTATATTACACAATGAACTTCAACCTTATGTGTCTAGCTAATAAGCAATGGTGACAAATACAGTACATCTATAGAGACATAATTCTTAAAATTCTTCTTAAATTATTAGAATTCACAATTCTTCTTTTTCAAGAACACAAAGCTAAAACTTATATCTAGTTAAACATTATTGCAAGTCAACCATGATTTTCAAATACTGAACAGGAAATGGCATCACATGAAAACCCAACAATTTTCCCCCTTTATAAAGATAAAATATTCTGTGTGAGTTGACTTTTGAACATATAATGCTAAAGATGTTAAACTTACTGAATACTAAAAATTCTGTACACAGTAATTCATACAATATTTTTCCTTTTTAGATAAAAATATTTTGGCTAACATTTTTATGTATATTCTTAATCTGGGAAGTGTCACTTAAATACCACAGGTGTTCTTTCAATGTTTGTGTCATTCATTCAATGCTTTTTGTATTCTTAGTTAAATTTTCTTATCCTAGCTGTGTTCATTTCTAGGTAATGCATGGAAAGCAAAATAAAACTAAGCACAACACAAACAAAGTTAATCCATTGTAACTATATTACTACTTAAGGAGAAAAATGTGTATGATTTTCTTAGCTCTTTAGAACATGAGTAGTAGTCTAGGAAATTACAGTTTTGAGCCCTACTTGTAGAAATCCATGCTTCGCTGATTGATTTCTAGTTTCTTCTTGTGGTCTGTAAGCTATCAGAAAGAAGATGAACTGTCTGTTAATTCCACAGCATTATTTCAATTCTTTTTATTATTATTATTTCTTTAAGCCTGATATTATCACTTTTCTTTAAGGGAAAGAGATGAAGGTATAAGCTTCCTGATGAATGATATAGAATTGCTCCACCATAATTCTGTGTTTAAAAACATGTTTGTATTTCTGAAGTGGTCTTGTTTTATTGGTGTCCTGGTTTTGGCTGGGATAGAGTTAATTTTCTTCACAGTAGCTGGCATAGTACTGTAGTTTGGATTTAAGATGAGAATAATGTTGATAACATCCTGATGTTTGAGCTGTTGCTAAGTAGTGCTTACACTAGCCAAGGACTTTTTTAGCTTCCCATGCTCTGCCAGGTGCACAAGAAGCTGGGAGGGAGCACAGCCAGGACAGCTGACCCCAACTGGCCACAGGGCTATTCCATACCATATGACGTTATGCTCAGTATATAAAGTGGGGGGAGTTGGCTGGTGGGCAGTGATTGCTGCTTGGGCACTGGTGGTGTGTCAGTCAATGGGCGGTGAGCTGTTGCATCACTTGTTTTTTCCCTCTATCATAGCAGAATATAATTAGCAATTATCATGTAAATACGTTGATATTTTTATAGAAGCCATTTTTTTTCCACTCAGACTTCCACTTACTGAGGTTACTTATAGGGATTCAACAATATGAAAATTTTTGCGTCCTCCTAGAAAAGTCATGTAGTCACAGGAAAAAGATTTACCGCATAAATGTTTCCTACAAGTTTTGATTTTTTTAGTTTTATAATCTTGTGAAATCCACATATTATTGTAAAAATATAACTGAATATTATAATTTCATTTTAGTAGAACTTGCAAGAATCTAGAATCTAGAACTTTCTGAGAATCTAGCGGCATCCTTCCTCACTGATTTAAATACTAGGTCTGCTTTACAAACAATCATCACTCCTCTGTAAAATGTATATAGATTTCAGTTACCTGGAAATCTGCAAGAATCTGATGAAAGAGGTTTTCTGGAAATCAGAACTTTGTGCTTAACTTAAGGTAGTAAATTTATCCCCCTGCAAATCTTTCATTAGTCCTTCAATCTTCTTCCTCTTCTTTCCCCTCCTTTTTTTTTTTATGCTATTCTTGAATCCGTTTTGTTTCAAACAAAGAGAAAAAAGAAAAAGGCCATGCTTACCAGCACTCATAGATGTGAAAAACCTTCATGCTCTGGTCAATGCATTGCTGACTTAATTCAGCAGTCTGTCAGAAACATAGCAGTCGCTCACCCCATTCACTTTAATGGATGCATTAACTGAAGCTGTTATGCTGCAATTATTTTTTTTCTTTAATTTTAATAGTTTTTATTCAGTTTTGGCTTTTCTGGCACTGTGGCCATTGTTTGCAACTGTAAAAAAAATTCGTTTTTTATGGAATGGGAGTTATACCATCCTATATTAATTATATATAGGCTAAGTGCTTTATGAGATTTAGTGCTTAGCACCCCACAAGACTGACCTTTCAAATGTAAAGCTACTGTTCCAGTAATACACAGGACATTATAAATATGAGAAAGGCAGAGACATTTTGCCAGATCCAGTTTTTTCTTTAAATACATGGTGACACTATTATACTGGCTAATTGGTTTGTGCGGCATTATTCCAGCATAAAATAACAGACATAATGCTTCTGTGAACTGTGACTTTTGTATCATCCCCTTAGTTGCAAATAAGATTGCTGACCATAAAATGCCTTTTCTGTAACAAGTATCACTGCTGTATGCTGTAAGATTTAATTACAAATTGACTAGTTCAGCTTTATACAGGGCCTTGGAGACCAGGGTTTTGGCATGGCAATAAAGGCAGCTTTAAAAAATTTTCTCCCTTCCCTTTGATCTGAAAATCAGGATCTGTATAGACAAAAATATGTTGTCCAAACTATATGTCAGTTTAAGAATTCTCTGAAGAATTCTGCATGTACCCAGTGTTTGTATATTGCAGTCAGGTGTGTGTAAATCATGACTCCACTAAGTAAAAGCTGGATTTTGTAGGCCATTCTTGAACATTTTATTCTATATATCTGCCTAAATAAGGATTACTGTATACGGCATCTGAGAGCACATTGATTTATTTTTTTTTTGTGAACTTCCTCAAACTTTTCAGAAAATTGAGGAAGCTGGGCCTAAGGTGAAAACTGCAGAAAATTCCTGTGCCTGAACTCATTAACTATTAACTACTATAGATATTTTTAATGTAAACAACACAGTGCAATGCACATCACTAGCTGACAGGCTATGCATGTGTTGAAGAAAGATAATAAAAATAAAGCACAAAAGTTACACTTTCTGACTCTTAGCAGGGAACTTAGATCCAAAAAAAAAAAAAAAAAGTATCTAAGTCTAATGGGCTATTGTGAATGTCAGAATTATGTTTAATAATGTACATATATCTCAATTCAGTACTATCTTTTGCATGACTTATGGCCATACAGTTGTCTTTAAAATATATAATTTAGTGACTACTTATTCTATGACTGCCTCTGAGTTAACATATCTATTTTCTATTGCAATGTACTTAGCAATGTTTCTTTTTATTAGTTTGAAATTTACATTATAAAAATATTATGAATTGTCATATTATATAATATATTGCTAAAATACTGAAACATTTAACTGATCTTTAACTATGTGCCACAGTAAAAGTAAGATCTTCATTATATTGTTGCTTTTTGCAAACTGAACCCCAGAAATCTTCTTTTAGAAAGCTCTTTTTTAAAAATTTCTCTCTTGTCTGAGGCACTGGTTACACCTCAGAGTCCAGATGAACTGAATTAAAACCGCAGTAAACTGCATTGCACCAAACTGAAATTTAACTTTCCTAAGGAGCGCAGGGTTAAATAGGAGCAGGGATTCACTACTGTCACATATTTCTGTTGGAGGAAATTTTCATATTCCTGTTAGAAAAGAAGATGGTAAACAAGAAGTATTTTGAACATGCACAAGATTTGTTAAACCCCATCCTTTGATAAAACTAAACTTTACAGATTGGATGCCAGCCACAGGAATCATATAAAAGTAGTTTGGAATCAGAACAGTAGGGCTGGCTTTGAGCGCCAGAAGTACTTGAAAAGTCTCTCTACAGCTGAGAACGTGCAAGTTAACCTCTCATCAGTGAGCTTCCATGGTTATGATATTTGGAGCAAATAACTGGATCTGTTGGCTTTCTGTTTTAACCCCCTCAGTACACTCTTCTCTCCATGTCTGAGGAGTGGAAAAGGCAAAAGGTAATAAATCTTTGAAAAATCTGGGTTTAGTATGCTATCTTTAAACTTACTACACTGGTATATCAAATATTTTTAAATGTGACTAATTTTTAATTAGTTTACAGACACTGGAAAGTCTTATTTCTTTATAAATTCTTATTTTTCTTAATAAGCAGAAAACAAGAATGATCCTAGTGTGAAGAACTCTGTATGTTAAACAATATCTCCCATTTTAGATGGCTTGAACTCCTTTTCAAGTGTTTCAGCAGTTTGTATGAAATTATGACTGAATAAGAAAAACAAGAGACCAAATTTTTTTGGGCATTGTCAGTCACGTGACATATTTCACTAAGAATGAGTGTTGTTACATTTAAGTAGCATGCAACTTCTACTGGGCGATCATTACCAAGATGTCAGTCCTGCTTTCTGTAAGTAAAAATGACTCAGACTCTGCTGTATGTCATTTCTGAATTAAAATTTGTTTGTTTCTGCCACCATAGCTACGCGTTCCTTTCTAAACTCATTTTACTGAATGTGGTTCATAAACAGGATACATTGTCTGATTGCCTTCTTTTTAAGGATGATATTTTTAGTAGTCTCAACATAAGAAATAGTGGTGGAATTGGTTTTGGTTTTTTTTTTGTTTTCCAGTGAAGTGCTCTCTGTAGGAGGCTAGATACCATCAATTCCCTCATAAATCATTGAAAAAAGCTCTTTTAATATTTCACAGGAGGAGCAGAGGTTTTTATTCTTTTTTAGTGATTCTTGAAGTAGATTTTCTAGTCATAATGGGGGATGATTAAGTTCTGTAGAGGTCTGTGGGAAATTTGCTTTCAATCCCATGGTGTCTAAATTTCACCGTAAATGTTTAAATTCACATTACAACTTTAAAAAAAAAAAAAAAAAAAAAAAAAAAAGGATAGAAAAGGAAGTTAAATTTAAGTTCCTTTTCCTTTTGGCTCAATGTACTCATCCTTTGCAAGTACTTAGTAACTGACACTGCCAGTGGAATATGAACTGAGATCACTTCTTCAATAGCTGTGGATACATCAGAAAAATATATTTGTGGTTTCACTTTAAACTTGGTACAGAATATAAGATTTTTTGCTTCAGAAACTGTATATGTTTAGATTGGACATCAGCTTCTCTAACATTGGTCTTTCCCCTGGGTTGCAGTTCTTCACAAACTGCTCCAGCATGGGTCCTTGCCACAGTCTACGGTCCTTCAGGAACAGACTGCTCCAGCGTGGGTACCCACAGGCAGCAGCTCCTGCCAGGAGCCTGCTCCTGCCAGGGCTCTCCATGAGCTGCAGCTTCCTTCAGGGCATATTCACTTACTATGGCATGGGGTCCTCCACAAGCTACAGTGTGTATATCATCTGCTCCACCATAGTCCTCTACAGGATGCAGGGGGACAACCTGCTTCACCATGGTCTTCTCCACAGGTTGCAGGGGAATCTCTGCTCTGGCAGCTGGACTCTCCTTCTTCTCTGACCTTGGCATCTGCAGGGTTGTTTCTGTTTGAGCAGTGGAGTTGGACCAGAATATAGAATGATAGTATATCTCAAGTTGGAAGGAACCCATAAAGATCATCGAGTCCAACTCCCTGATCCTCACAGGACTACCTAAAACTAAGTCACATGAGTAAGAGCATCATCCAGATGCTCTTGAACTCTGACAGGCTTGGTGCCATGACCGCTTTCCTGGGGAGCCTGTTCCAGTGACTCACCACCCTCTCAGTGAAGAACCTTTTCTTAATGTCCAGTAAGAACTTCCCCTGACACAGCTTCATTCCATTTCCTTGTGTCCTATTGCTGGTCACCAGTGAGAGAAGATCAACACCTCCTCCTTTGCTGCCTGCCTTGGGGAAGTTGTAGACACACTCCACATGACTTCCAGAGATCCCATCCCACCTCAACCATTCTGCAATTCTGTGATTCTCTGAAGTTAGAGTAATACTCGATCATGCTTAACTTAATGCTATGAATAGATTATCTGGTTTTAAGATGCAGAAATTTTATGATTTCATGCTACTTCAGTTTTGTGTTTGTTTGAATGTATGGGAGAAATCAAGTGCAACACTCCAGCGTAAATGCACTTCAGTGTATTGTTTCTGCTTTGAGGAGATCCATTTACATTTTTTTCTGTACTAAGAGAGCTGAAAAACATTTGCTGATTCAGAATAAGTAACAGTTGGGAAATTTCCCGTCTACATTGTTAGACACCAAGATTCAAGTTCCTGCTTTACTGGAAGATTCTTAATCTAATCCAGAATTAAGTCATCCTCTTCAGTTTGGCTACAAATTCTATGACATAGAAGGAAGATATCTCTGGTAATATTGACTGGGACATCAACATGAAAAGCTCTGATTGTTGACAAAATTACTATGAATTATATCTAAAAAAAAAAAACCCTCACAAATTATTAGCATGCTCTACTTTAAGCCTTTGTACTTTTCCCCAGAGTATTCCCTCAGTCTTCCCTGAGAAACTTGACTGGATGCCTTTTTGCTATATTCCCAGTTTTCCGGAAGTTCCTATATAAAAGAAAGAAACAAAGGGGTGCTTTTCCAAATGTTGGAGGCGGTGTTCTGTTCTAACCCCCTTATTTCAGTAGTATCAATGCAGGAGTTATGCTTCCTATGCTTCGCACAGAGTACTTAGAGATAAGACTCCCTCAGAAGATGGTTCTGAATCCCTCAGGATTAGGTTAGGTACCTGCTCTGAGTAACCCTATCAGTTTGGCTACACAGTGCATCTAGATTTGTATAAATCCAGAATTTTATCTACTTCATTCCTAACCCAACTTTTTTTCCTAGCCCTGTCTTTTAAAAAATTATGCCAGACATTTTACTTTTTATATAGAGGTAATATATCTTTGAGAGCATTTCTAATAAATGAGGTCATCTTATAAACTATGGTTGTAAATATACTTAAAAAAAAAAAAAAAGAAGAAAAGCAGAGGTAGTGATACCATCCTAGGCTGATATTTTCAGTGGCAAGATCTATATTTCATGATGTATTAATTTCCTTATTTGTACATTTAAATCACAGAGTTAACATCAAAACACTTTTTTATTGTGTTGCAACCAAAACCAGATGAAAATGCTTTAAAAACATCTTGGTATTTTTGCCAAGTGTCTGTTGAAAGACATGAACATAGATTTCAGAAATACCTATAGAAATTATTTATAAGAGGTGTAACTCTCAATCCTAAGTAAAGCTGTGTGCCCTGTTTCCTTTGGCATTGAACAGAAGCTGGACTAGTGAAGGATCTGAGAAAGAGTGGAACCTTGACAGTGTTCTTTATCATCAATCAACCTGCATCCCAAAGGCAAAAAAAATGAAAAGGCCTTTTCAGAAATCTAGCACCTTCACTGAAAGCAAAATCAGCTTTGAGTATGATAATACCTAAAAGCAGTAGGTAAAAATAAAAAAGAAGTGGTGCAATATGCTTATCCACCTCTCAACAGAGGCCATTGAATAAGAAGAAACCTATTAGAATGAAGTTTGTAATTGATCATTTCCATTACTTTTTATAACATGATAAATTTCTGAAAAGTTCATTTAGGATTGTGACCCTAATTATCTTGGAGTATTGTTAAAAACCTTTCCCTAAAAGCTTATTATTTAGAAGTAATTATTGATGATGGATGCAGATGATGAAAAATAGGAGTAAAATAAAAAAAAAAAAAAGATAAGGATATTATTTTTGTTAGAATTGCTTATGGGGCGTACAAATACAAGTAATGTACATGACCTAAGTGTACTAGGAGTTTACTAGGACTTCCTTTTTTCTAATAGCTTCCTGTTTCCATTGCTCATTCTTAATAAGGTCAGTCTATCAATTCAAAATATCTGTGTTAATCTACAGAAGTTGCTGATAACATATATCAATACTGTATTTAAAAATGCTGGAAGTATACAAGGTAAGCTGATTCATGAAAACTTGCCGTTTGTGGTTTTGTTACATGAGTCTTTTGTGCCCTGCTCTTGCACTGTAACAATTTAACTGTACGCATGTGTTGGGCTATGTCTTTGATTTACAACCAGCATACTGTGAATAGTTCTTCAAAAAAAATATTATGGACTGAATGTTCTGTGTGTTCAGGATACAGTAATTTATTTTTTTTTTAATGTTCAATGTCCTTTGACAATTTCTGCATGTCTTCGTTTTACTTTACTCATTATAGTTATATTTATCGGAATAACATTCTTCTTACTCTTTATCATAAACTATATCTGGGTTACATATACCATTATTCCCTTGCTTGATTTCTCAAAAGAAAAAAATAAACAGAACAGGGCATTTTATGCTCAGCACAATTAATCACATGGTTTTCTATGTGTGTGTGTGATACACTTCCCCATTACAATAACTGGCAATAGACAGCCACTTCAATTTCCCTTTATTTTTTCCAATGCCTGTAAAAACCCCTCTTCTCACTGCAATACCTCATGATTCTTTGCATGACCCTAACGATATATATATATATATAGCCTTCTAGTGACCCAGTAAATGGCTATTTCAGCATAAAAATAAGTGTATGCTCGTTGTCTAGCTAGCAACTCATTCACAGAAATGGGAAAGTGCTGACCTATTGCTGCCTTTTCCACAGTGGGAAAATTAAAACATGCTCTTTCTTGTCTTTCTCAGTAAGAAATTGTATTAAGCATGTAGCCAGTACCTTCTTTGAGGAATTTTAACAGTAAATTAAGTTTAAAATACATTTAGGTACTTTTTCCTTTCCCGCCCCCCTCCCCACCCCCGCCACCTTTTCTCCAAAAAATACTCCATAACTTTTCTTTTCTTTTTTTTTTTAGTAGGTTTGCTGTGAAAAATCTGTTCACACTGCTGCTGTTTTACCTTATAAAAGGGCCCTGACTATTGTTCTTTTATCTGCTGCTGGACAAAATTCTGGTTTATTGACTTGTCCCACCTAGATCAGGTCTTTGGGAACCAGGTACTTATATGATTCTGGGTGAAAGCTTTATTTATGTTAATTTTTATCTTAGTTTGCTCATAGGAAAAGAGACCCACACAAAATGGATTTCATTGTACATGAAGCCTAATTTCTCTTAGCACATAAAGAATAGCAAGTGTTCTTCTATCTAGGGAAGATATACCCATCAGATTGGCATGTATAAATATGGTAACACCAGCAGCATATTTTTCTTTTCTAAGGGTTCCAAAAAAAAAAAAAAAAAAGAATATACATTATCCTCATTAAGGTTTATGTGTACCATTGTAGAAACCTAAGTTAAACAAAAGTGGATTTTTTTTTTCTCAATATATTCTTATTCTGCTGACTTCTTTCTTGGTTTTGCCACCCTCAGTACCTATTCAACCAGACTGGATAACAATAACGTAAATACTACGAGACCTTACCATGAAAGTCAGTTTCAGTATCCCTTATGCACAAGGAGTGTAAGGAAGATAATATGTTAAAACTCATCCTAAAAGTTCAGAAGTATATGAAGACATTGTATCAAGGATTCTACTGGAAAGTTTTCAGTTTTAAAATGTAGTAAAAGTGGCATTTTAATTGAAGCTGTTGCTATTGTTTTCCTCTATAATAATAGAATTCTTCTATAATGCTCTTGGTGAACACGCAAGGAGGGATTTCCAAAGGAAATGCGATTTAAATCAAGAAAATAGTATTGTACATTAGGGTAATGCTTTTAAGATATAATAATTTAAGCGTGAAATAGGGTTCCCTGGAATAAGTAGTTCATAAAATTATTGCTTAGTCTTTTAAGGCAGACCAGTCCAATGACTGAAATACACATCGGGGAACAATTCTGCACTGATGGAATAAAGGCCATAGCAATCCTTTAGGTCTTTTCCTTCTCTCTTTTCTTACAGAAAGCAAGTCAATACTATTTTATCTTTCTCAATTACACAGACAAAGGTGTCTCAGGCATGTAAGAATACTTTGAATGGAACCATAGAAAGCTCAAGCTGTAGTTTGTTGCTTTTCTGCAACTTTCAGGGAAAAAAAAATCTGGCACTTCTACAAACTTAAATGTCTCTCATCTGTGTTCAGTCTTGTAGTTTCTGAGTTTCAGTGGTGATCTTAAAATGTATACCAGAATATAGTATTTACCATGGCAATATACACATCTATGTAAACTACAAATAATAAGAAACCCAAGCTTTTGTACTCACATTATAATTTTAGGTCAAAGGGAAAGGTTTTGCATATCATTTATGTCAGCCATGTCTTTCACTCTCATCTCTATTTATCACTATCTGCAACAGACTGCAACAGGGTGACTATTTAGGATCGTTAGCCAATTAACAATAGCTATAACAAGGTAACAGTCCTTTGCACATATCTGCAGATAGAGCAATCAAAATTTCAGGGGTTTCAGTTGATTAATTTTACTCATACACAGGTCTATATCAAAAATGCAGCAGTCAAATGCTCTCTTTAGTTAACTTCAAGAACAGATCAGATTGTGAATTGCTCATAAAAACAACAGTAATGGACACGATAAAAGACTCATCTACTCCAACATTTTGTATTAGACAGTGGCCAATTGTGGATGCAAGAATAAATTAATACTTGACTCAGTTTAACCTCACAGCTTCCGACATCCTGTAGCATAGGACCTTCTGAACTGGAGTTTGTCTCTACATTCTTGTGTTTGATATCACTTACTAACTACAACAGCAGTTATATTGGCACAGCATGTTGCCAATACGTTTCACAATTCATTTGCACGTTGAGTGGAAAACCCCCTACTTTTGGTTCAATTCAGAAATTCTTCTTGAATATTTCTTTTGATTATTCTTGGGTTTAGAATTTTAACTCTTCCTTTTTTTTCGCCTTCACTGCATTATTCTTGTCTCTCTCTATTGTAATCATATAGTCTCCTCCAATAATTTCTTTTTCCAGGTGAAGAATTCGAGTTGATTTAATGTCTCCTCATATACAAGTCTTTTCATACTTCATTTTTACATGCACTTTTTTCTTTGAATTGGGGAGACCTGAAAGATGTTCAGCATTCGAGATATCTATGAATCATGTAATTATGAAATACCACAGTAATGTTTTATGATTTTGGTTTATAGTTTTTCCTCTTTTCTAAAACCCCACAAGACATCTGTTAAGAACTGCTGTTTTCATCAAATTAACCACGTCTCTAATGCTTTTTCTAATGTGTTTGTTTAAAACCCACTGTTATATATATATATATATACACTTGTCTGACTTTTTTCCATAATTTTTGCTTTACATTGATTATACAGTATTTCTCCTGTCATTTTATTGTCCAGTTACTTAGTATCATAAAACACATCTGCAACTCTTTGCTGCCAGCTTTAATTTTGACTATTCTGGATAATTTTGATATCATCGTATATTCCTTCATTGTTTAATACCTTTTCCACATTATCCATCTATGAATATACTTAAAAATACAGGTTCCCTTGCAGGTCATCAAGGGTTTCTCAGGTAACCTTACATTGTTAAAGCAACTGTTTATTCCTGTTCCTGGTTTGCTGTTCTTTAACCAGCTGCTGCGTAAGGTGGTAGCACATGCTTAACGTCTGATACTTTTGCTTTAGAAAATCTCTATTTTAATTAGGCAACTATACAACTTATTATTTCTTGTAGTTACTTTTTAAATTACCGAAAAAAGGATTTCATTTTCCACCCATATAAGAAGTTTACCATCAGTAAACACACTCACATGCAACCAATAATTATAAATGCAACCTAGCAGTTTTTTCAATTCTTATTTAAGTTGTAATTATATTTTTTTGTGTATTGGGAATATTTATTAAAATAAACTAAAATTACATATCAGTTTTGTACTTGGAGGCAACTTGATTTTTTTTTAATCGTGTTTATACATTGACTTAGTGATTCATACTTATAGGTCACTATTATAAATTGCATATACGTATGTACAGTTTGTAGAGGTGATGAAGAAGATCATATATGAAAAAGTTCATATAATGCTGTAGAAACCCTAAAAAAAAATAGAAAAAAAATAGCTTTAAAACATATATTCATTTGATAGCACAAGCCTCGCATGATAGCTAAACAAATATTGAAAATCAGTGGTATACAAATTCTATATTATGCCTATTGCCAAATCAGTGAAATACATAGTTTTGCCCTGTCTATCATCATCACTGATAAACAGCCTTCTCCAGGGAGTCATTTGCAGTACAGGCACTGAAGATATCTATGTAGATTACTAAAATTAGCAACAGTGTTTATGACATAGAACATACTGTTTGACAATGCAAAATGCCACAGGGAATAATCCAAACAATACAGGGAAGGAAGCATTACATTAATGCATGGACAATGTGAACTACTAATATATTTTAATTTATGTATTAATTATTTTTGTGATGAACTTTTTTTATAACATGCTAAAGAAACATTCTGTTTCAATGTATAACTAAGGACAAATGCATTTTTTTTGCCATTCCATCCAGTATGACAATTGCCTGTTGATATAGAATAATAAGCAAATACACTCAAGAGAGAAATTGCACTGCTAGTGAGTTGGATGACACTTGCTAGAATTCTGTGTTATTCTAACACAGAGAATGGTTTCTAACTGGTTTCATGTGACTAACTCCATGTGTCTGGTCAGTAATCCATTGTCCTGCTGCTGTGATCATAGATACAGGCATGGATTTCTATGCGTATTCTTCCCAGGCTGCTGCAAGTCTGGTCTTCTAAAAGTGACTGTCCTTGGCCACTATGTGTTCTCAAAGCAATTATACTTCAGCCATGAACCCAATGCGTCTGAAGTCTTACTGATTGTGGACTGAATGATTAAATGCACAGTGTAACAGGGAACATGCAGTGATGATTATGGTTTAGTATCAGAGCCCTTCTTGTTTAATAATAAAAGTTTTCCCTGGATAGCTTCTCCTCCCTACTTACCATCTCTTGTATCATTTCCTATTTCCTAATTCTGACTACTAATGCCAATCAAATTTCCTATCCATCTCTAAATCGTTGTAATATTGATATACCTCCAACACACAGCACTAGTAACTATGGGATGTATCAATAGTTGACTTGGGGCTTCCTTTCTGATATTCCTGCAGTCACTGGGGAAAGGTTCTTTACAAGGGCTGGAGACTGTTGGGCAGTTTGAACAAAATCCTGAAGATAGTTCCACTCTGGCAAGTTTCTGCTACATGTGAACATTAAAAAAAAAAAAAAAAATCTGATTCAAGAAAAAATATTTGGGTGTTTTAGTTTGGTGGGGTTTTTTTAAATCAATAGATGTGGACTCTATGTTGTTTTAATAAACTATAGGTAGTACAACTAGTCTGATAGCTTAGGATACAATCATACTTAAACATTTATTTTTGATGTTTTATTAATTCAAGCCCTCATTCAAAACTACTTTTTATCATTGACTGGTGAACAATGAGTTCAATTTCAACAACAGCAACAACCAGCATCCCATTCTCTGTAACACCTGTTTTTAGGCATCTGATCATTGCTGATACTGAATATCTTCCATTACATGACAATGAATCCAATGTTATTATTAGTTGCATAAATAAAATATATTAATCATGTATATAAATTTATTTTAAAGTAATCATTAATTTTCATTTAAACTAATTCTTCAAATTAATGTTTTCCTGGAAGTTTGCTTCAAGAGGTTAGCTTCATATTGTAAAATAAATCAAAGTAACTCTGGCATGACTTGAGGAAGTCTAGATTAGAATCAAAATGTCTGATTCTTCTGCTTATAACAGCTCACAGAAATATGTAAGCATCAATCTCATATTAATTTAAAAAAATTAATAGAAGAATTAACAATTTTTGTATTGCATGCCCTCATCCACCTAAGTTACATGGCAGGTTGTTAAAGAATTTAGAAAACAAATATTGTAGGTGATTGATGCCAATTCCAAAATGTATTTTCTTGGTCTTTTGCTTAGCACAAGACTTGCATAACTTTGCAAAGCTAAAATGAGATAGAAATTAAAAGGGGCATTTGAGACTAATGTTACTAAAAGTAATGGATATGTAAGTGGATATTCAGTGGGTATTCAGTATCATACTAAAATCTGTCTGAAATAAGAGTGGTTACTATAAATAATGAAGAAATAACCTTACCCTCTCAATCCCTATCTATCCTTCTAAAGGGTTCTCTCAGTGTACTTATATTACAGTTCTCTTTTCTACATATAGCTCTAGAAGCCACCCCTTCACTCTTGTCAATGTACCCATAAAGCAAAGACATCAAAAGTGCCAAAGCTCTGCCTCATTCACATCTTTGCTGACACTACCATATACTTAATCTTTCTCTCTCCTTCCTTGCAGCACCACATACATATTGAAGAGCAATTCAAAGGAGAATCACAGAGCAGAGGTCTCTGGGTGCAGATGAGCAATTGCCTAAATCCATGCTATGTAATCTATTGGAGAGGGGAAAATGGAACAATTTAAGCTGTGCTTTTCTACCCAACTCATAGTCAGGTCATCTAGTGAGAAAGAGACTCCAAATCAGTATAGATGTCTGTCTATCTAGTTCTACAATTGGGGCTATTACCATACATACCATATTTAGACTGGCCATCAGATGAAAGGGATGACTGGTGAGACAATGACAGTTTCTGGAGGAAAGACCTAACTGTTACTTGCTTGGGAGGAACAGTCCTTTTCAGGATTGAGCTGCACATGCTATATTTTAATGACCCTAGATGGATTTTGGTTCAAGTCAGAGATCACAGTGAATTTCAGTGGGTGGAAGACAAGATGATGTTGCAAGTATTTGTAGTTTCTTCCTTAAATCACTTGATACTACATTTACCACACATAAAAAATTCTTCATTATTGTTTTGAATACCTGTTCTGGAAAAAGGGTAATGGAAATGGAATGACAGACAGTAGTATTATCACAAAGATTTTGGACAAATACTATCCAGTTCTGAAAAATGCTTTTGCTCTTAGAGTACTGTGATCTGCAAGATGACCATAACCACTAGAAGATCCAGGGTCTAATTTACAAATGAGAAAGTAAACTTTGCCCATTGTTTGCTTTGAAATCTTGCTCTTGCATTGAAACTTCTAGTGTGCATGTAACTTACAGGTGATGGTACTGTATAGTGAACCTGATCCAAACATCAATGTTATTAAATTTGACATTAATTTTGATTCATGGTGACCTTTATACTTCCATATTTTTACTCTTATAGCTGTACCTAGTTCAATAGAAAATTATATCCTTACATCCCCTGACAGGGAGGTAAGGTTCCTTTACGTGTGTTGTCCAAAGGAGAGAAGGAAAATGATCTGTATGTTATGGTTACACAATTTGTGGCAAAGGTGTCATTGTTGGAAAGAGCATGAATTAAAGAGGGTATGTGCATGTCTGTAATTTTGATTTTGTTTCAGCCTCTTTTGCATAAGTTGATATTACCCCATAGTTGTTTGGCAGTAGAAATAAATGGGATTCTATGTGCAGCTGTTATCCATTGTTGAGAAGGTGTTCAAATCTGAAGTTACATTTAACAATGCTCTTTTTATTATCCCTCTTAGTATTTGTTTTCTGATCAATTACACATAACTTCTTTCAAACAGTGGTAATTCTAACTTTATTTAAGGCCATAGTATTTTAGTCTGGCAGAAAAGGTTATTTTTGCACTATATTAAATGTGTTCATGGCTCTCTATTAACAGTTCATTTCCTATCTTCTTTACAAAAACATTCAGCAAAAGAAAAACACAGTATAAAGAAAAAAAGTGAAGAAATATTTCATAGTGAAATATGAGTACAAATGAAAATGGAGTGCTAAACATTAAAACTTCCTACTCAACTGACCATTAAATTTAACTTTAACAAACATTCAGGGCATATCAACCCTCATTTCGTTAAAGAAAACCCAGTCACAATAAGCAAATCCTCAGATTGGAAGAGCTACTAAATCTGTCTTTTATTATAATTTCTCATTTCATTTTCAGGTCTTCCAGATACTTGCTGTTCACATGTAAACACACACACACACACACACACACACACACACATATATATAAAAGATCAGTTCATCACTGAGGACTGTGACTATGTTTACCTATACCCTGGAAATTCTAAGACTTTTTGTAAAATACCTTTTTTTCCTCAGCCTCTCCCTCTCACTTAAAGCCTTTTTAAAACCATGTTATAATTGTAAAAAACTGAAAGAGTAAGGTTTATCTTTTTCTCTTAGGTTAAGTTCCTTGGCAGACAAGAAGACGCTGAGGAGCCAGAGTTTGTCTCCATTAGTTAAATTAAGGATATTGATCATGACCTGAACATAAATCTCTTAACTTTTCTCTGGTGATAACTTCCAAGTAGGATTAATGTTCTTTGGACTTAGCTCACAAGAGATGAATAACTTTTCTTTTTGGCAACTCTACCTTTTAAGTGAGTTGTTAGATATAATGCATGGATCCTATAGAGAAAGACACACTATTACTAATACGACTTAATAGAATTGTCTTTATTGCAAATGCACTTTATAAATGTAATATTCTCCAATTCTGTGGCTACACAGTAGTTGATGTATTTTCAAATGCGAAATGAATATTTCACATATATTCTAGAAAATAATCCAAGAGGGTTATCAGTTAATCTCAAATATTGCTTCTCTTTTCATATGCTTTAAAAATTGTCTCATTATCAGTGCCTGTGCCTGACCTTCATGCCAAAGCCACCTGAGTACATTACACTGTGCCAGCAAATCCATATGTTCATTTAGATGACTCCTTCCTTTTCAACCTATTAAGTAGTACTGGACATTCAGTTTGGGGTTTTGGTGCTATATTGCCAAAAAATATTCATAAATTCCTTACACATTTGTCTATGTCCTTTTAACCCTTATTACCAGATATGCTAGTGATGTTATTACCCTAATCTTGGAAGAATAAATTGAAATTCTTTATCAGAAAACCCAAACTTTTAAATTTATTTTTCCACTTTCACAATGGTTCTTACTCTATGAGATCCTCCTACTTAACATATTTCAAGTTACATAACATATAAACTGTGAGAAAACTTGGGATTTTTCTTTTCTGAAAATTCCACCTGTATGTACCCTACAACTGGAAAAAAGTCACTTGAAAAGACATAAGGACACAGACATGACACTAAAGTCATGATGGTAAAGGTCACGTAGGTATTCAAACACACAGAAGTGCAGGTTTAAACATTTATCCTTGAAATAGTAATATTTCTCGTAAGTTTCCATTGAATTAGAAAGAATTTAATAAAGACTAAATACATCGTATCATACAATACAATGCAATACAATATATGTTTGCAAAGTATTATTTTCTCTCCTCTTTTCCTAGGTAATTCAGGAAATACATCTGGCAGGAAAGCTCACACCAACAACAAGATGTGAACTCAGATATAACAAAACCTAAATTTACTATTAAAGAATATATGAACAAGAGGTCTCTGAAGACATTTTTCTTTCATAAGCATGAATTCAAATCAGGAAACAAATAAATTCAAACTGTAGCTTTTGGGTAGTATTATATGTTGGCATAGGCAAGTCTTTTTGCACACTATAAGGACCATATTCTCTTCCATTGTGTAATGTCATGACTACTGAATGAAGCTGTAGGTTTATGAATAATTTTTTCCATTCTATTACCTGAATATAAAGTTAATTTTTATATATTCTCATTGAATTAAAGAGCTCATCAGACCTCAATAAGGAAAGGGCAAACATTCTTTGAAATCAGCGACACCCACAACAGATTGTGTTTAACTTTATAAAATTGCATTATCCATGAACTTAAGGTGAATCTTGAAAAGCTTTTGAACGTACTAAAGATTTTTTTTCTCTTTATTTTTTTTGTTTTATTATTTCTCAGGCTACTCTGGAGGTGTGATACTGTCATGGAGAACAATGAATCAAAATAGTTTCTTTAACTCTCCTGACACTAGGTTCTACGCATAAAAGAAATAAGGGGAAGTCTAAAAACATACTTCAAGAGAACTTTCACTTATGCATCCTGAAGATTTTAGTTGGCAACCTAAAGTAAAAAAAAAAAAGGCTTTAAAAAACCCCTGTTTATTAAATTGTGTATTTATAAATATCTGAAATAGAAAGAGGAGGAAATTTAATGCAGAAATGCAATCCAAAGGTTTTATTTCTTCTTTTCTTATTGGCAATAGTTGTTTCAAGAACATTTAATATTGTCTGTTAAATGCAATAAACATACAGAGACAATATAATAGGCGTTAAATAGAATTTTGACAAGTAGTTAAAATTCTGTTAAAATAAATTTTTCTGGGTATAGCATATTAATTAACTTCAAAGTTGGCATTTGATGGTCTGTTACACAAAATGCTATTCCACTGATGTGTGAGCTAATGGAATGGTTTTTACAGTATGGATTAATCAAATTTTAATGTCAGTAGCATTTTCAAAGAATTGGGCAAAATAGATTGGACCTAATTTTAATTTCAGTTGTGCAGTAATTTGTCAGCAAGTACTGTGAAAAAAAGAAAAAAAAACACCTTTGTGCATTAATTTTTAATACCATTTTCAGAATACAATAGATATTATGCAAGCTCTTACATAATTAAAATCAGAATTGGTCTATGAAACTGTTACTGCTGTTTGTTTAACTGCTTGTAAAGCATTTTGCCATAGTAAGATTTTAAAAGGATGGAAACTTCAAAAGCAGTCTAAATAATTATCTGTAGCCATCTCCATACAAATCCATGAGCAAGCTTAAATCTTACCCTTTTGCTCTCTTATGTTATATACCTCCGTAAAGATGTCTTATAGCTGGCAGAAAAGCTGTATTATAAGTGTAATCACTATTAACTCTAGCGAAAGGGGATAAATTCTGAACTAAGTTTAAATGAAAATGAGAAATAGCAATATATATCTAGGATACTTTTTTCCATAATTTGTGATCTATCTTGAAGTTGTGAAAACACTGCAAAAAATTTCTTACATTGTATAATAAAGTTTATGTGTTATTTATGTGAAGTCCAGTCTTGAGCATCAGAAGTAACCCTTTTTTTTCCAAGATATTTTTTTTCCTTCAAAATTGGCTAATCTGGGGAAATCTTATGCCATTTTATGGGTAGGAAGATAAGGAAAAACTGTCTAAATTACATATTTCTTCCCATATAAGGGTTTTAAAAGTTAATTTTGAAATGAATCTCTTAAATATCTTTTCTTACCATAAACTTATTCTATACTGAGTTACCTTACATGTCTATATCTTACTTAAAATAAAAGTTTATTAGAAAATAAGGGGGAGATATTGATATTGATGTAATGAAAATATTCCTTCTGAACTGTGTAATTTTATTATGGAGTTCAGTAAGAAAATGGTGAAAGTTAAATATATCAGGACATTTAAAATTAAACTACACAGAAATATAGTGAAAAATAACATGAAGAATTTCCTAGTTCTCAGAGAAACTAATTAATTGCATGATGTCATATTCTCAGATTTTTCAAGTTTAGAAACAGAAAGATTTGTTGAATCACTTATTCTATGACTTCTTTCAGTGTTTCCCATGAGTGTCTTAGGTCTAATGAGCTCTTTCCATCAGTAAGTTGTTGCACACTACATTTTTAATATCCAAGAGAAAATGAGAAATTTGACCTTAGCTATTTAGCTTTGTCTATTCAATGTTAGAAGAATAGAATAGAATAACCTGATTTAAAATGTAATGTTGATATAAAATTATGATCCACAGTTAAGGAGCCTATCTTCTCGGTCCCTTTCTTCTAGAGAATAGAAAACGTGATCATCTAAAAGTGCAGGCAAACATCTAGTTGGAAAGTATTTCTTAGCATTTTGTCACTGGATGTCTGTGTACTTTTTTATGCAACACATTTCATAAGTGAATAACTTGCTAAATATGCTTGTTGTTCTAGTTCTGACACATTGCTCCCACACACTAAGTCAGCTGCATATTTTTGCTCTAGCACAGAAGTAAATTTCAGAAAATCTCTGTATTTGTTTATTGTTATGATTACATATTTCCTGTGAAAACTTATTTGTTGAACTAGTTTAGGAATAGATTTATAAGACATTCGCATACTACCTTCATTTGTTACTTTACAAATTTTGTTCGTTATTCAGAAGTATAAAAACACCCTGACCATGCTGGTGAAGTTGGGAGAATATGCAGTACAGTGCTAAAAAATAAGAAAATTTAATAATAGTTTATTGTCTGCCTTGGACTATTATGTGAACTGGTGGAAAAAAGCACTCCACTCTCAAATCTTTATGAAAAAAAATCTCAACATTTCTAATACTAATAGTGGCCAAACCAGAACTACTGTGGGCTAAGGTGTTGCTCAGATGTCTAATTAGTCTTTTTAACTTTCATGAGCATCAGAAAGAGCACTATGAAAGTAGCCTAGCAAGACCTATTGAGCATGGGATCTTTGGAAAGAGTTCATTGTGCTACTGACCAGTGATTTTTTTGCAAATTGTTGTGCAGAGTAGGATATCAACCTCATCTATTTTAAGAGGAGCATGCTAGGGCTTTCTGGCACAGAGCTTGAACACATGTGAAAGAAATGTAATTAAAAGGTCCACTACTTGCAAAGAGTTTGTTGAGTGTTCAAACAGTTGCGAAACCAGCAACTGTCAGATGGGTTTCAGTAACTAGGGAATTAGCAGTTTTCATTCCTAATAAACAAAGATAATGTAGCATTGCAGACTAGCAGCTTCCAATGAACTGGGACTTCAGAATGACAGAACCATGGCAGAAAGGTACACTTCTTTAGGTTTGGTTTTGTTTGGTTTTACTTAGTTTTAATATTTTTAATTTATTTTCATAATAGATAGTGTGATTTCCACAGACACCTTCCTCTTCAATAGGACCAATAACTCTTGAGAATACAGCTAGATTTTGTAGTTTTAGACATAACATCCCACTATATGAACGCTTGATATAGTTCCTGTTTTCAAGAAAAAAGGTTCCATTTTGATTTCAAATTTATGAATACAGAAGAATGTTAATATAATGTTAATATAAACTTAAATGTTAAATGTGAATTAGAGGGTTTTCTCTTTATCTCCCCTTCCTTCCCCCAGTGTTCTCCATTATATATTTAGAGATATCAAATTTAGATTAATATCAAAGTTTCTTTTCCTATGCTGTAAACTTACCAAATACTCTAATTTCTGTGTATGCTACACAGAATCTTGCATCCCATTTTCAGGAACAAATGAAAACAACTATGACCTGCAGACCCTAGAACTCAAACTACCTTGATTCCCTTGGCTGAGGAAATAATTTGGATAGCTGTTTCCTTTCTTCGCTTCATCCCCCTGTAAAGTACAGTGAACTCTGTACCAGAGTGAGAGTGTGTTTGATAAGGATATGTGAACATTCATCCCTGTTAACATTTTTTTCCCAGTACTTTATCTCTTTGACTTCCTTTATGATAATTTTCTTTATTTTATAATGATAGGAGGACTGCCACAGGCACTTGCACTCTTGATTATCGTATATTAGTCTTGAAAAACTGTAGGTACTCTTCCCACCTGAGTTAGATCTATAATCACTGGATAGGTTAGACTGATTTTCTGGGAGACTTCTGAGGTTGATTATATATTTATACATGTGTAGTATGAAGTTATACATAATTTTGTGAACCTTTTTGGCAGGACTTCAGAATTTTTCTGATGACACTTTGCCAGTCATTGCTGCATGTTATCACCTTTGGAAAGCACTAATGATACCTATGTGTCACTGTCTTCTCAGTGTGCCATACAGTTCTTTATTTGATTGAGACTTACATTTTTCCAGTGCATTTTGTTTGGCTTATGATCTAGACAGATAGGTATAGATAAGTATATATAAAAATAAATTATAGACATATATTGTTATGTCTAAATCTATATATTAGTTTTATGTATACAGGAAATACATAGTTAAAAGGTAATATATATTATATATAAGGTATACTTAGGCATACTAAGGTATACATATGTATACATTAGGAACACTATTTGTAAGAGTATCTATTACATTTAGGTTATATAATGTGATATAATAGGATATAATTAAATGGTATGTATTTTAAACTACTATTACATAACATAAATACTACGTAAAAAAGAATTTTTAAAACTATACAGTGCTATTCAAATAGATCTCCCTATCTTCATTTTTTCATATTATTTTTAACTTTAAATAAAAAATACATTTACCTAGATGGGTGTATGTGTATGAAGGGTGAAGTGGTGAAAAAATTTTATATCAGAGGAAAACACCATCACCACAGAACTGAAGATTTACCTGAGGCACAGTTCATTTTTTCCTCTTTGGCTTTGTTTTGTTTATATGTGATACAGTTGAGAGCATAAAAAAGTCAGCTGCATACTTTTTTTAATATAAGCAAAGTCAAATTGATTTTTGTAGATGGACTAGCAGAACTCATTTTCATTTTAGTCCTAGTTCTGGTAGATATTTTGCTCTGACCTTGCCCCCTTTGAAGTTAAAAAACAAAACAAAAAAACAGGTCCTAGTTTTCCAGCCATCAAAAGTGCAAACGTGTTGACGGAGGTTCAGTCTGATTTGATGAGCAGCATGTTCAATTATTTAACCAGCTATTAAAGCCCAGTTCCAGAACTTTCTTCATTACACTCCTGATCTTTTCTTTTCTCCAGTGCCTTATGTGATGGTGCCTGCTTTTCTTGCTGTAGCTGTTCAGGCTTGGGCCCAAACTCTTGGAGAGTTGGGAGGTCCAGTCTTTGTTTACTTTATTTAGGCCTGTATTAAAAGTCACAGTTCCACTCAGTGTGTATTCTCTACAAGCAATGGCTACAAAAATATTTTGACTGTGAATATTGAACATTATACAGATGCAGAATATTAATGGCAAAATGTTAACCTCATCAAATAGATCTGAGTTTCGAGTGTGTATTTATATTTTCTGAAGCATTCCTCCCATTTGTGGCTGAGAAATAACATTACATTTCAGGGAATAATAGGAGTCTTTCTGATCTGTCTTGACTTGTTTTAAAATTTCCAGAGAACTATTTATGTGCAAAAGGTCATTCCTGCTAAAACTAAAATTAGGTATGAGATTTGTTATTTCTTTTTTTCTGCACATTAATTCAACTAATTCTAGAATCAACTTTTGTCTTTTCCAGCAATGAACTATGTATAATGCAAATTAATTTAAGAATACTTTCAGCAAGAATTAGTACAGCTGTCAGTTCAGTTACTGTTGTTTCTGTTAAATGGAATTGAGATTAGTAGTCTAAAAGGTGCGTAGAATATGATCTGTATCACAGGTAAGTTCTTCTGGTTGTTTTAAGAAGTGACAGTACTTGGTTCCTGGATAAAATGTTTAGCAAGCTCCCAAGACACCCGTAGTCAAAGCAATTCAATCTGCATTCTTGTTGTGCTGTGAGTGGTCATTTCCCCAATGCTATCAACCAAGTGTCAGCAGTGACAGATTTATAAACAGTGAACTCCAGTGGAAAAGTGGAGTTATTTATCTAGCTTCATCACTGTACAGTTTAGAAAAGAGGGGTGAGTCAGGCATTTCCAAATTCTCCATGTTTACGTCAAAGTATTCATGGAAAACCTTAGTGGTTTTTTCCCCGTCTTGTCCTTCAAATATTTTTTGTACTGGTCATTACTTTATCAAACACGTGCTGTGCTGTAATTTCTTGATACAAAAGGCCCAATAATCCTGGTTTAAGAAACTTTCACCTTTCTTTCCATTCTCTGCCACTACTATTTGTCATTGCTGCCTCTGTAACCTGCCACATTTTGTTGGCAATGGCTGCTGGTGGAGTCACTTGGTGAGTAGGAGCAGCAAACTGCTTCAGGTTTTAAAATGAGTAATTCCACCTCCTGTCACCATTGCAAGAATGGCACGGAATATTTTAAACTGCTATTGCCACCAAACTCTTCATATCGTGAAATTATCTCTTGAACAGTAAAGATCCCATGTTTTTTGCCATTAAAATAATCACATTTATTTGTTCAAGGATAGTAGTGAGGAAAACATGAAGAGTAATTTTTTTTATTATTATTTCTAGCAAAGAAGCGGATGAAAATAAAAGATACACTTGCCTCATTGTACACAACTAAATTTCAAACACCTCCATCATTGTAAATGAGCCAGTAAAGAAAAAACCAGCTGTAAAGTTGAAGAAACAAGAATTGAGTGATGCATTTCTGAGTCATATATATTAAAGCTGCTCTCTTCTACACACATCTTTTGTTGAACTGGTACTGTAGTTTATGTAAATTGCTCAATTTGCAGCTAATTATTTGATTGCATACAAAGTATGAATAATGGGTGGTAGAATAATCACACAATGTTTTCCTGTTAGGAACAGCAGCAGCCAACAATGGAAATCATCAATTTGTGAAAAACATATAGGAAAGATGGAAATATATTTGTGGATATGATGTGTCTACATTGTAGGACACATAAATCTTTCGTTTTGCTTACTAATTCCTTAAACAGCTGTACAGAATAGAAAATTCCAACAAAACATCACTAGCTGAAATCTTTTTCAAATGGAAAACTATATAAATACATAGGTATTCCCATTTTTATGAGACATCTCTCATTTAACCCATGACAAACAAGCTCTATGAAATTTCTGTGCATAGAAATAACTATGTTATAAAGTAGCATGCATTTTCCCTAAAGACAAAATATCCACAGACAGAGCCCCAATAGCATTGTAAATGCAAAAGGAGTTTATATACATGCTGCATTACATACTGATAATGGGAACCTCTTTCCAGTGATGTATTTGTATTTTCTTGTAACAGTTGGTTGATCAAATATCCAATTTTAAGATCTCAAGGTGTTTGGAGGTTAAAATGAAGGAAGTCTCAGTACAATTCACAAAATCAAAACATTAAGGAATGACACATTTTATGTGACTGGTAAGTTTATATTTACTATCAATGTGGGTGTTGAATTGGTTTTAACAAGATATATTTCCATTCCATTTTTCTTTTTTTTTTATCCCGTATTCACATCACTTAAAATTAAGAAGCCCATCTCAAAGTTGGTTTAAACACAAAATTATGTGATTGAATGCAGATTACTTTCATGGAGTCTCCAAATTTAGATGTTGTTATAGAAAGACATGGTTGATTTTGTGTAATATCTTTGACAGAATGTTACAGGATTGCATGCTGAGTTTTTGCAATTTAAATGCAGCATTGTTTTGCAACTTAAAAATAAATTGGCTGCGATTTTTTTTTTCTCGTTGCTTGTTTTGTACCTAGAAATCACTTTAAAATTTAACTTTCAGTATTTGGAATACACTGTTATCCTTTAAATACAAAATCCTGAATTCTTAATTTCAATGTATTATAAACAATTCCATGTACTGGCTCAGAGAAAAAAAAATATTTCCCCCACTGGAAAGATATTTTTTTTTCCTTCTTGAAATATTTCATAGTAAATGAAAAAGTCATGCTAGATGTATTCACTTGCAGAAAACATTTGTCCTGTTTCATCTATAGGTTAGCTTTTTTTTTCCTTCACAGTCCTTCATAGTCGCTTAATAAGCATGACATCAGTTGATGAATATAAAATTCAGTTTTTCTCAGAATTTAAACACTGGGTAATTAAGCCAGCTGATAATTATTTCTTGAATTATTTTTTCCCCACAAAACTGGAAAACATTTACTTTGCAACAATGAAAACCTGAGTGTAGTGGAGAGGAGAGGATGTTCAAATTAAAATTTTGAAATTTCTCTCAGGTTTCGGCACATTTCACTGTCTATTCCATGTGTGTAGCCCACAATCCATCTTTGTCATCCTGTGCTAGCAATTCTGTTTTTTCTTTCATATCATTTTGATCTCACTAGCTTTTCTATTCCATTCTTCTACACAATTCACTTCTGGGTTGTCTTCTTCACTAGTCTAGTATAACTTCAGCTACAGTTCAGCCTACTACTGCTATTCCTCATCAATACTTTCTTCCTGTTTTACTAAGCTATGTAGTTACTCAAGGAATTCTGCAAAGAATTCTGCTGTGATAGACCTCAGGATAACAAAGATACAGTTCAAGCTATTGTAAAGAGTAGCAGACAATGGTATCATGTTATTATAAAAAGCAGACGAAATTCCTTTCAAATGAAGGAATAAATCTGAATCTTTAGGTCAATAGGTGAAGTCAGGTATAAGAGAAAAAGGAACTAAATAATAACAAATAAAAAATCTATGCTGAGGAACTCAGCCTTGGAAATCATGCAGAAATTAGAAGTGCACCTTTTCAATAGCACCTTTAGCAAAATTATTCACTTCCTGAAACTTAAAAAAGTCATAATTTTTACTCCTAGAATTTATAAAGATCAAATCATGCTATGAATCACTTACTGAAATTACAAAGTAATTAATAATATGACTCAGGCTTCTGTTTAATATCTATACCCTTGAGGGAGTTGCTGAACTTCTCTCATCTGTTTTGATTATTTTTTTCCCCAGCAATTTTTAAAGATGTAATTGTTCCATGGAAGGCAGATACTGATTTTGACATTGACATTGCTTGCCTTGAAAAGCAATTGAAAGCTTGCCTTTCATGCTGGTTGACCATTTCATTTTTGTACTACTATTTGCATATAATGAAAACAAATTTCACTTGTAATGTGTCTACAATCTTTACCACTAATTTTTAATCAAAAATTTAATAGTACTTGAAGATGTCATTCAGGTGTAAGACTCAGTTACTGTTTTTTCTCATATCCTTTATTGGAAAAGTGTAGCTTAGTGGAAAATTTTAATACAAGTCAATGACATTTTATATTAACTAACTGAATAATATGTTCTGAAGAGAAGGGGCAACACAGTGAAAAGACCTTAGACATTTAAATGTGAATGTGGATAGATTTCACTTACTTTGCTGGTCCTCTAATAAGGAATATGTTCACAGGCTGCATGGATAATTAGTCTTTGTAGTGACTGAGAATAGTTGTCAATCTAACATTTATCAGTTATTTCTTTGCTTGGCCACAGGTGTTATCCAAGAATAGTGGTGTTCCACATAGGTGCATGAGGATCTCTTAATTACTTTCTCTGTCAGAAGTTAAAATAAAATACTGAATCCCTAATCTATATATGGAAAACTTCACAGAGTTTAAATCAAAATGTTACTAAAGTATTTACATGTGAATTTAAGTAAGCAATTCTAAATTTAATTAGTAGTTTCTGTCTGTGTTCCTGTCTTCTGAAATATTACTATCTGGAATAGATAACTATAGCAGAGTTTCTGGACATGTGGCTTGTTGATGGTATTACAAAAGTAATACAGGTCATTGTCAGACTGCTTTTGTGCAGCCAAACTGTAAATGCCTACCAACAATCAGTTAATGGTACACATGGAGGTCTTCACTGACAATTTTTACTTACCAACAAAGTTCTGAGTAGACGTAGTTGACACACTAATTATATCTTCAACACATATGACTGTTACTTCAGATGCATTCTTACAAATTTATACATACAAACAGGAAAACACATTTCAAACTAAGATTTATACTGCAGTTGTTCCAGCTGATAAGGGTTGGATTTATTTTTTTTTTTTTTTGAGAGTCCTCTTTAGATTTAGGAGAATTGGGGATATTATAAATTCTTAAAACTCACAAACTTACAGCTAAGTTAGGGGCAGGTTATTTGGGGGTTTTTTTTCCAGTACTCAGTAGTAAATACTCCTCTGGAATGCAAGTAGATTGTCTGTCTATGCTTACCCAACTGTGCTTAAAAATCCAGCCTTGCTTACCTTTGAAAATTTGCAAAGGCACTATTTTAACTTATTTTGTTGTAATCCTTCTGTAGCTCTCCCTCATCTACAAGATTTGATTTATAGTTCTAACAAATATAGTTCATTACTGTTAACATTTCATGGTGAATGACTGAATGCAACTAATATATAAGAATTTTGTTCTCTCAAAATATCACCCTGAACCTCCAGCCTAAAACTGACAGGACGTCTAGTACAGGGGTATTGTCCAAACATTTGAAGAGTGCATGCCCACAGAAGCTCCAATAGCAGGAAGGAAAACACTCAGTCTTCAGAAACTGCTTCTCAGCACATCAGATTTGTCTGTAAGTGACAGAAATGTCTGTGAAGGGGTGAAGTCTACCTGAAATCACCACTCAGATAGGTGAGGACTAGATTACATCTGCCCAGTTGTAACTGACTAAATTTATTCTACTTTATGTGCTGAAAAATGAACTGACAGGTGAACTTTATAACACAACTGATGTAATGCAGCCTTTGTTTTTCAGAAGCTCTAAATTAGTAGATGATTTAGATATGCCCTGGAAAACCACAGGAGGACTGATGGACAGTTAATGACTTTACTTCCTTTTAGCAGCTTTGGGGTCATAGTCACTCAGAAAACATGCTAACTGGCTTTATATGTGGGGAAAGTCAAAGAGATTGGCCCGGTCATTGCAGTGACTTACCAAAGCTGATGTCACTGGCTTGAAAAGCAGGCTGGACGAAATGCATGCAGTAGTAGGGGATAGTTCTCCTCACAGTAGAAAGGACCGATTATAATTTATTCCTTATAATGTGCTTCTACCAGTGTAAAAGTCTGTTCCTCACCATGAAAACAGTTTCTGAAATATTGGTGAAATACTGCAGCGGTGACGTTGACATTGCAAAAGAGTTCATGAGTTTCTAAAGGTAGATGTTTAGGCATGACAGCAGAAATTTCAGATCTGTGAATCTTGAAATAAAAAGGTAATCATGGGTTCTTTAGCAATATTCAGAAGGCCCCAGATCTATAGTTTTCCCCCAATATGAATACCATGAGAAATGTTAAGCTAAACTAAGCAGAACAAGAAAGTTTTGTCTTGTGGTTCACAGATCATGTAAAAAAGCCATTTTTTTACAGGCACATAAATGCTGTTTTAAAAAAAAAAACAATCCAACAGTTGTTTAATGTTGTTTTATAGTATGAAATAATCTAATTTACATATAGATTAAGGCTCTATTTATGGGATCTATGATATTACAAACAAGTGTGGGAGTCACAATTCTTTATTGTATTTGTTCAGTACTGCTTCATTTGTGTTTGCATTATAGTCCCATTAAATGTTGCCACTTTAACGTACAGTATATGTCAAACATTTACTACCAAAATGGCCTGACTTCATAAAAAAACTTATCAGGAGTCAAGTGTCAGGATTAATTACTTAATCTAAACATATTTCAAAACTTACTTAAACAAATTGGAGCATCACAGAGTTTATTGCGATTCTACTGCCTACTGGAGAAAAATCAGACATATGTTCTCTATTATAAAAGCTTCTATGCCACAGTGCCACAATACTAAAAACTGATATATAAGCATAGTTATATATAAACTAGGAGTGCATTTAAATTTTATGAATTTTGTTATAAAGAGGAAAATACAAAGAAGAATGTTTAAGGTTTGAGATGGCTGCATTTTTTTAAGTTTATGATAAACACTGAAAACTAAAGAATTCAGCTGTTAGGATAATTACCTTTATATCCTGAAGACACTCTTTTAAGTAAAATGTTTCCGAAGACTTCATAAGAATGATGCATATGTGTCAGATATTCATGTTGCTAGAGAATGAATAAGAGGAAATTACTAGCATGATTTGTTGGTAATATTTGTTTGAATTTTTTTTGTAATTTCAACTGTTTAGTCCATTTTTAAAATTTTATTTTATTGTTTCTGTAAAGAAACAGTTTTGTCATATAATTACTATTTTATCTGATTTCTTTAGCTTATTGTTCTATGTGTTCTAGATATTGTCTCTTAGAAAATCCAGTCTTTGAGTTTTATTTTTGAATCCATTCTCTATTAAATATATATTCTATACATTTTACAGGAGTTGCTGTGGAAGTATGGAACTCTTAACCTTTGAATTTGGCTGAATTCAAGATTTTAACTATACATACTAAAAAAAATTAACATAGGTTTTTGCATTTATATAATATTTATAGATATTCATCCATCAGTTCTCAAACTCTGATCTGCCGAACTTTTTCATATTCCATAGGGATTTAGTAGATCATATGAAACTCTCTCAAGGTTCCAGCAATCTCAACTAACTTTTGATGCTTCATAGCATAGAAAAGAGAAAGCTGAAGAAACTTCTGGAAAGAGAAATGTCTCATCTATTGTGTGTGAAATGAGGAGAAATAGCTTCTGCTGCATGAAACAGGGACTAGTGGATAGGGTCGGCAGCAGGACACAACATTCCTTATGCAAAAGAAATAACACTGTTGTCGCATAGATGGCCAAGCTTCTGAGCAACGTTAGAGAAAGAAGAGTGCTGAATAAAGAAGTTAAGTCTGTAAGAAGATGGTCCACAATATCATTTTATGTTTTGAACTTTTAGCCATGGAAGGAAATGGGTGAGAAATGAAATCTCCTGGTTTGTCCCACTGTAAGTAGTTTTGTCTTTTTTCTCTCTCCTCTTTATTACTGTTTTTCTTCCTAGCATTGGCAACATTTTAATAAACTTCCCACACTGTGAATAGAGGGGATGAGTGGTGAGCAAAATTTAATAAATTTTGTGAGGACCTCAAATTAATCAAGAAGACACATAATCGAGAAATCTGTTCTGTTACCTCCAATTATATCTCTCTTGAATTTGAAAATAATAAATTACTATATTTCCTGAGTACCTGTTAAAGAAAAAAATACACAAATACTTTGCTCTGGTCAATTGAATTTTTTTTTTTTGTCCTAATGTAGTTTCAGTAGAAATATTAATTAATAGAAATGAATATTTAGATAACAAGCTTATGGTGCAGGGGTTTTTGTTGCCTAGGCATAAGCTTAGTTCAAGCTGCAGTCTTCATTCTCTTCCTGACCATCTTTGTGTCTTTTTTTTTTCTTCTATTCTTTCAGTAGTAATTTGCAGTACAGCTATTTATTTTTTAGTATGTCCAAGGATAAAGAGCTTCCTTGTTCTTCCAGTAACATTATCTACTCTTCTGGAAAGTCAGGTGATGAAGATAGGACATGCAAGTCCCTACCTGTCGGAGGGGGAAGCCGGCCCGGAGTAACGATGGAATCTCAATATGAGTATGGTCGTTCTCCTTTATTGCGCAGCTAACAAAAGTATATATAGGCAGAAAACAATAACATACACACATGTCACACTGTGATTGGTAGAACACCGTTATACACACACTACATCGCTACTGTGACTGGGACGGATCATCTGTCTGGTGGAGGGGCTTCACCTTCTCTTCCGGTCATAGGTCCGCCCACATCTGCTTAAGAGCAGGGGCTGTCGAACAGGACTAAATCATGCCCATTCTCACTCAGACACTCCTCCACACCTACCCATATTTGTGTTGCTTGGAGTGAAAGCTAGGAAAATGGGTAATGAAGGAGCAACAATTCACCCCAAAGTCTGGGAAGGGGAGGGCCCAAGTCTTTGAGACTTGTTAAGATGTACAGCTGAAACTATAGGTACAGACTCTTAATGGTTGTGAAGAAGAGGAAGCTATCCCTTTAGAATGCAAAGAGAAGGGGTAGGGACCTGATCAATGCAGAGTAGCAGGAGTTACTATAAAAGGGGATTTTTGGTATGTAGATGAAGAGCTAATAGGTAGGCAGAATAAAAGGGAAAACAGGAAAGAGCATAGGAAGATCTGTGACAGGATACATTGGGATCTGGGGTGGGGCTTTTTTGTTTTCAGGACCCATACAGCCATTAGTCGTAAGATGTATTCTGTGGTATGGGAATATTTGTCCTACTTTTGCATGTTTTTTTGAGGGACCCACTTTTGCTTTGCCTTTGCATTAAGGGAAGAAATTAGCATTTAGAAAGTGAACATGTCTATGAAGTTCAGGAGCAACAGGGAGAATGGGGTTGACCTATATGGTCAACCCAGATGATGGGACATGGACAAGTATGTGACAGTAGCTAGGCACAGAGGCAGGTCCAGAAATTAAACTGGATTAAAAGCTTCAGCTCAGAAGGTTCAGACACTGAGTCTGAAGATGCCAGAGATGTACTAAGATGACTTGAAACAGACATTCACAGAAAAGTAGTAGGTAATCATGTATTACAATGCATATATAAAAGACTACTGAAATAAGGCTGTACCAGCATCTTTGACTTGTTTGAACTTCCAATTTACCAGCAGTAAACTCAAATTTGTTTTTCTTTTTTATAAATTCTAGAATTTTATAATCTTTTCCAAGTTCTTTTGCTTAGAAAATACTGTTTGTCTATCTTCTTTCTTCCATTTATTAGGTATTGCAATTGTTTTGTGATGCTTTTGTGCATATTTGGTCCCAAAAGTAAGATCTATTCCATGAATTCCATAGTGCACTCTGATTTAATTTACTTTCTCCTCACATCTGGTCAAAAGAAAGCATGGAGGATCTGACAAATGATGCCAGCTTTTCAATTCCATGAGGGACGACCAAGTGGGTTCAGACTGAAACAAGGCAAGGAAAAGCATCCATCTATCCCTAACATATTTAGACAGGGAGATCTAGAGCATGAAGAATATGTAGGTTCCATGGAGTGATGACTAGCTGTCATCATAGTGATATGAAAAGAAGCAAAAGAGTGTTTTAGAAGATTTATGTGGCAACTTTGTTCAAGCTCTGATAATCTGGATTGAGCAGATTCCATTTCTTGAGAGAAGCTAAAAATTGATAGAAAAAAGGAGAAAACCAAAAAGGAAATAAAAGAAGAAAAAAACCCCACAAACAAAACAAAACACACCACACTTGTAAAACCCCTAGCTGGGCTAGGCTCGTCGAAAGGAAGGCAAAGGCACTTTTCATCTTTCAAAGAGTTCTGATTTTGATACTAGACGATGTACTGCTACCCAGAACAGCTCCTAACACTAGTTAAGGAAAAGTGTCTGGAATCAAGGAGCTCTGATGCTCTTCCCTATGAAGCACTTCAAACCAAAGCTATTTCAAAGAACACCAAACCTATTATCCTATTAGAAATATAAACAATTCTTTGCACAAACACAAAATACAGAAATGCTAAGGATTTACATTTTTCCATATCTGGAACTAGATTTGATATTAGATTCGATAAGTATGAAGATGTTTGAGAAATTCCTTAATATGTTGAATTATCCCTATCCCTAATGATAAAGATAACCATAAATTACGGAAAGTCTTGGGAGGGCACCATCCTCCTTGGTCACCAGGAAAAATGCTGTTACACGTGCCACGTCATCTTCATGAGGTGGACTCCCTGGCTCCTTTGCCTTGCCCTATCACATTTCCTCCAGAAACTTGTTTATTATAGAACAGAGAAAGAGAGGAATGTGATTAATGATTAAAATAAGAGGAAATTAGAAATGCCAAAATTGAGTTATAGAACCATAGAATCATTTGCTTGGAAAAGACCTTTAATATCATCAAGGCCAACTGTACCTGTCCATTACCAAATCATGTCCCTAAGCATCACACCTACACATCCTTTAAATACCTCCAGGGTTGAGCCGCTCCTCATAAGTCTTGTACTCCAGACCCCTCACCAGCTTCATTGCCCTTCTCTGGACATGCTCCAGTGCCTCCATGTCCTTCTTGTCGTGAGGGGACCAAAACTGAACACAGTATTCGAGGTGCAGCCTCACCAGTGCTGAGTACAGGGGAAGGATGACTTCCCTAGTCCTGCTGGCCACATGATTTCTGATACAAGCCAGCATGCTGCTGACCCTCTTGGCCGCCTGGGTATACTGCTGGTTCATATTCAGCCAGCTGTCGACCCGTACACCCAGATATCTTTCTGCCAAGCAGCTTTCCAGCCACTCCTCCCCAAGCCTGTATAAACCTCATACAGTAAGCCACAGCCTATCCAGGTCCCTCTGTAGAGCCTTCCTACCCTTGAACTGATCTACACTCCCGCCCATCTTAGTGTCATCTGCAAACTTACTGAGGGTGCAGTCAATCCCCTCATCCAGGTCGTCAATAAAGATGTTAAACAGAACAGGTCCCAACACTGAGCCCTGGGGAACACCGCTTGTGGCAGGCCACCACCTGGATTAAACTCCATTCACCATCACCCTTTGGGCCCATCCAGCCAGCCAGCTTTTTACCCAGAAAAGAGTATGTCTGTACAGGACATGGGCAGCCAGTTTCTCCAGGAGAATGCTGTGGGAAATGGTGTCAAAGGCTTTACTAAAGTCCAGGTACACTACGTCCACAGCCTTTCCCTCGTCCACTAAGCAGGTCACGTTGTCGTAGAAGGAGATCATGTTAGTCAAGCAGGATCTGCCTTTCATAAACCCGTGTTGACTGGGCCTGATCTTCTGGTTGTCCTGGACTTGCTATGTGATGGCACTCAAGATGATCTGCTCCATGACTTTCCTCGGCACTGAGGTCAGACTGACGGTCCTATACTTCCCTGAATCTTAATGGTTTGCAAAAAACCATGTTGTTTATTAAAGAGAAGACTGGCCTGCTATACCAAACGGTTAAAAGAAACAGCCAACCAAGATGAAGACAATACCGAGAAGTGGATCATTTCTTATCACCATCAATAAAAATGCAGCAGTTTGGGCCTGGCTTGCTTAATAATTAACATGAGGAATCCTCAGAGACTGACTTGTCATAAACAGCATTTTTGGAGTAAACCAACAACTTCAAAAGCAGAGAGTCACCACTCCAGATGGTATATGCCCAAGAGTCTGAAAAAGCTTAACTATGAAGAGGCTGAGCTGACAACAAAAAAATCCAGTCTCTTATTCTAAGCAGCTCAATGGCTTAGCCATTTGGAAAGCAGAAATTTTAACTATAAATTATTTTCACAGAATCATACCGAATGGGTTTTGAATATCTCCAAGGAGGGAGACTCCACAATCGCTCTGGGCAGCCTGTGCTGCTGCTGACTGCTGTTCAGTCACCCTCACAGTAAAAAAGTGTGCTTTTTTCTATCAGATTCTTTCTGAACATCAGAACTGTGTTTCAGTTTGCGCCCATTGCCTCTTGTCCTGATAATTAAATGTTTGATTATGTGTTTTAGCTATAAATATTATCTGGGAAATTTTAAACTGGTCAAATGTTTACACCTGTACCTGACAACTGGGAAAATAATTAAAAATACAGTAGTAATAGACATGGAACATCATGAAATAATGGAACTTATCCAATATGGTATCTACCAAGAAAAGCATTTTTCACTCACTTCTTGAACTGTAGAAAGAAAGAAATTTGGAAACATGCTATATTTAGACTTACAAAAGTTTGTTTATGTGGTTTCATACGGAAGAGTTTATTAAGAAAGCTAAATATACATGAAAGGAGAGATAATAAAGCTACAGACATAACTATGTAGAGAGAAAGTACATATAAAAGTATACAAAAATACATTTTTTGCTCTATGTTGATACCTCTGTCTTGTAACATGTCCTGTTTTAAATGTGGAATCTTTCCATAAAAAACAAAGTGAAGAGGTTCTCAATAACAGTGATTCTCTATAACTCTTTCTCTGGATTGTTCAGTTAAAAGAGGATATGTAGCAACAATGAAAGGTCTTTTAAAAGTGTTGAAAAATTAAGTGAACACAAATCTCTGATTCTGAGAAAATGTGTTGGTGATAAGGCTAATCTTGCATGTACCAGACAAAATTATTGTTTTGTTATTGTTTGTTATTGTTTGAAGGCAATGCTTTTATCATAAAATATCACCTACTGACTGAGAAAATTTCTGGTTCCCCCATTCTTTTAATACAAGAAATTGGATTTTCCTTTGAAAAAATATTATCTTTGTATTTAGATTCTTAGTGTGAAGCAGTTGTCAGTTCCTTATCAGCAACAGTAAAATGAAAACTGGGCTATAAGATAAAGTTAGTAATATTTTACACACAGGATGGAAAAAACACCATTTCTGTATTAGGTGCTGTGTAAATATAAGAAGCTTTTATAAATCATTTAACAATTGCTGGAGATGGAGTCAGGCCAGAAGGAAAACAATAAGATGTCCAAACATAGAAAGTTTATTCAGTAAATTGAAATTCAAACTTGAAAATTGAAAAGTTTGATTTTGATCTATCTCAAAGGTCATCTTTTAGCTTTTTTTTTAATAAAAGGCAAGTTTTATTAAATGTTTATCTTAGAAACAGATTATTTGCATACTCTGTTTCTCATTCTCCTTAATCTTCTGATATAATTACTGCTAAGAAGGCTGGGTTGAAAATGCAGCATTATATATTTGAGAGACTTTATCCTAATATATTGCACTCAGGAAAGGTTGAAATATATTTTCAGCAACAGCAGCTTAATGTACTGTGGAAACACCTACTTCATGTGACCTTTCAGAGAAAATATCTTCTGTGATTGCTATAGTAATCCAAAGGGAAAAAACATCAAATTTCTCAACTAGATTTCTTAACATTTCCCAATGACAATTTAAAATCCTGTTCATGTTGCTATTTAAGATGGTAAGTCAGTCCCAGATACCTATAGCTTACAACTGAATGGAGCATGAGGTGCTGTAAAAACAGTACTGCTATTATAATAAAAGATCTCATATATGAAACCTGAAGTATGAATCATCCCTCTTTATACTCACAAGCCAAAAATCAATCTGTTTTCCTAAGCTTCAGTACATTCTATCATCAAGATATTCTGGAAACGCCTAAGTAGGTTAAGCCCAAGATCTGCATATCTAAAGTGCTTAATGGATATTCCAGGGTAAAATATCAAATACCCTTGCCACCACCATTTTCATAAGTCCCTAAGAGGTAGTACAATCCTTGACCAGAAGGTGGAAGTAGAGCCATCGGGGGGGGGGGGGGGGGGGGGGGGGGGGGGGAGGGGGCAGGAAGGGGAATGGTGCAGGTGACTTTACAAACCCATCCTGCTAAGCAGATTTTGTTGCACATTTCAATTCACAATTCAGTACCCATAGTAGTCAAGTATGTAACAGCATAACTATTCATGAGGAAACTCATTCTGTATTTCAAGTCTGACCAAATCCTACATAGAGATAAATTTCATACAGCTGAACAAGCTAGGCAGAAGTTAGTCAAAGCCCAACAAAATGTTAATCCAATTGAAGTTAACTTTTTGCATTGGTTACCTTTAAGTTCAAACAAGTAGTAAGGAGTAATAGTAAGGAGTTTTTGTACCATAGACAGATGACTGCTGGCCTCTGCCTATGGATGGTGTAAGAATAAATAGCTAATCTGTGTCTCTAGCTTGTGACATTCTTCCTAATGAACAGCTGCTGCAAATCTTGTCAGAAATAGCAGTAACTAGTAAGTTCTGAATCCTCCTTGTGGAAAGAAATTCCTGGTGAGATTCAGCTCACATGACTGTGGATGCCTGCATCTGACCTAGCTGTGTAGGCTGCCTTAAAATGAAGAGAAACAGGTACTTACAATAGCAAAATTTGCCTGATCTTCATGCACGTCTCAGACTCACTAGTTCCTACCTGTCACCTACCTGGATTTCTGTAAGGCCTTTGAATCCCTCCCCCAACCCAATATTCTTGCTTCTAAATTGGGGAGATGTTGGTTTGATGGATGAACCGTTAGATGGACAAGGAATTGGCTGGATGGCCATGTCCAAAGGGTTACAGTCAATGGTACAATGTCCAAGTAGAAATCATTAAGGAGCGGTGTCTCTCAAGAGTCTGTACTGGGACTAATACTATTTAATATCTTCATCAATTACTTCGATAATGAGATTCAGTGCACCCACAGCAAGTTTGCAGAAGATACAAAACTGAGTGGTGTGCTAATACAGATGGCATCCAGAGGGACCTTGACAGGCTTGAGGAGTGGGCCTGTGCAAACCTCAAGTTGAACAAGGCCAAGTGCAAGGTCCTGCACCTGGGTTAGGGCAATCACTAATTTCAACAGAAGCTGGGGGATGAAATAAAACACATTCAGTAAGTTTGCAGATGACACCAAGTTGGGCAGTATTGTTGATCTGCTTGAGGGTAGGAAGGCTCTGCAGAGGGATCTGGACAGGCTGGATTGATGGGCCAAGGCCAATTGTATGGGGTTCAACAAGGCCAAGTGCTGGGTCCTGCACTTGGGTCACAACAACCCCCTGCAACGCTACAGGCTTGGGGAAGAATGGCTGGAAAGCTGATGGAAAAGAACATGGGGGTACCGGTAGACAGCTGACTAATATGAACCAGCAGTGTGCCCAGGTGGCCAAGAAGGCCAACAGTATCCTGGCTTGTATCAGAAATAGTGTGGCCAAGAGTAGGGAAGTGATTTTCCCTTGGTACTCAGCACTGGTGAGACTGCACCTCAAATAATATTTTGGGCCCCTTGCTACAAGAAACGTACTGAGGTGCTGGAGAGTTTCCAAAGAAGAGCAACGAAACTGGTGAAGGGGTCTGGAGCACAAGTCTTATGAGGAGCGGCTGAGGGAACTGGGGTGGTTTAGCCTGGAGAAAAGTAATCTCAGGGGAGAACTTACTGCTTTCTATAACTACCTGGAAGGAGGTTGTAGCGAGGTGGATGTTGGTTTCTTCTCCAAAGTAACAAGTGATAGGAGGAGAGGAAGTGGCCTCAAGATGTGCCAGGGGAGGTTTAGATTGGATAATAAGAAAAATTTCTTCAGTGAAAGGGTTGTCATGCATTGGAATGGGCTTCCCAGGGAAGTGGTTGAATCCCCATCCCTGGAGGTATTTAAAAGACGGGTAGATGTGGTCCTTGGGTAAATTGCTTATTGGTGGACTTGGCAGTGCTAGGTTAACAGTTGGACTTGATGATTTTAAAGGTCTTTTCCAACCTAAATTATTCTATAATTCTATGAATTGATTGAGAGCTGCCCTGCTGAGAAGAACTTGAGGATACTAGAGGATGAAAAAATGGATGAGCTGGCAATGTGCAGTTGCAGCCCAGAAAGTCAATTGTGTCCTGGGCTGCATAAAAAGAAGTGTGGCTAGTAGGTCAAGGAAGGTGATTCTTCTCCTCTTTTCTGCTCTTTTGAAACCCCATCTGGAGAACCACATCCATCTCTGGAGTCCCCAGTGCAAGAAAAAGATGGACGTGTTAGAGTGGGTCTATGTATGTATCTAAAGTTTGATGAAATTCAACTGACATTGAAATTGAAATTACACTTTTACTTTGATCCGCTTTCCAATGAAAATCCACTGGGTGAATTCCATCTCCTATTCTTTTCAACATCTATATCCACTATCTGGTGAAATGTTTAGATGGCTGTGACAAAAATGTTAGTTATATAGAGATGAGTCATAGTTTTGCTTACTGTTTATAAAGATGCTCTGATGCTTGGATGAGCTCAGTCAAAACATTTTTTTGTGATGGTAGAATAAAGTATCTGAGAGTATATAGAATAAATGATAGGAAAAAAAATGTGCTACATTACTGCCTGTTGTTATATGGGCTGTAGTTCACATGTAGTGCCTAACGGTACAGAGCCATGACGCACAATGCTCTTCTGTGACCAAGGTGTCAAGATTCCCTTTTACCACCCATAAGATGTTACAGTGAAACACAATCGCTGCGCCACAGCCAGGGAGCACTGATTAACTTCTGGTCAACGTTGCTGACAGGTAAAAAGGCCTATGGGCATCAGGATTTCAAACTTCCGTGACATTTTCTAGGCAGATGTCTTTTGGAAACTGTTCTGCCTAAGTGCCATTGATACTTCCTCTACTAAATATGGATTATATGAGAAAAGTTTATTTTTGTCTTGCTTAATCCGTTCCCAACTTTCTCTTCATCCCTCATGTACACAGTCAATATAATTTTGTTGTAAAAGCTCTGTAGGTCAAGGACTGTGTAAAAATTCTCAGTAAAACAGTCCCACCAGTGGCTGGCATTCCTTTTCTTGAATATGTATGGATTATAAAATAAAAATGTGAAATAAATATTTTATTCTTTTGGGAGAAACAAGGTATTAGAATTGAAAAGTAAAAAAGTTCTTTTTCTTGAACAGAGCTGACTCATACATTGAACCGATTATACAGTATATTTTTGATTTGCAATGATATTAATATTACAAGATCACTTCCTGTTGATATGTTGAGAGAAGGTGTTTGCCTCAACATTTGCAAACATAATAATCTAAATAACAGGACTTATTATCATAGTTAATGTTGAATAAACAAAAAGGAATAATTTTTATGTCAGACTTTGAGATTATGTACTTTTAGAAAATATTATATGCTAATTTATGGTAACAATATGATAACAAATATCAAGTATAAAAATCGTTGTTTAACTGGAGTTTTATTTAATGATATATATGTTTTACCAACAAAACATGAGCCAGCAATGTGCGCTGGCAGCCCAGAAGGCCAACCGTACTCTGGGCTGCATCAGGAGAAGTGTGGCCAGCAGGTTGAGGGAGGTGATTCTGCCCCTCTACTCTGCTCTGGTGAGAACTCACCTGGAGTACTGCGTCCAGCTCTGGAGCCCTCAGCACAAGAAGGACATGGAACTGTTGGAGCAGGTCCAGAGGAGGGCTACAAAAATGATCCGAGGGCTGGAGCACCTCTCCTATGAGGACAGGCTGAGAGAGTTGGGGTTGTTCAGTCTGGAGAAAAGAAGGCTGTGGGGAGACCTGATTATGGCCTTTCAGTACCTAAAGGGGGCCTATAGGAAAGAGGGGGAAAATCTTTTTAGTAGGGCCAGCTGTGTTAGGACAAGGGGTAATGGTTTTAAACTAAAACCGGGTAGGTTTAGGCTAGATATAAGGAAGAAATTCTTTACAGTGAGTGTGGTAAAACACTGGTACAGGTTGCCCAGAGAGGTAGTGGAGGCCTCATCCCTGGAAACATTCAAGGCCAGGTTGGATGGGGCTCTGAGCAACCTGATCTAGTTAGCAGTGTCCCTGCTCACTGCAGGGGGCTTGGACTAGATGACCTCTAGGGGTCCCTTCCAACCCAAAACATTCTATGATTCTAAGAGTCCAAGTGTGTGTACTTAAAAGTGTTGGAAAAGTCCTCTGATATTTTACCATTTCTATATGTAATAAATAAAACCATAGCACATATTTTCTCACATCTAGAGGTAGAATTCTGTGTGTAACTGACTTTGCTGTTTTCCTGAGTTTTATTGACCCTGATGTATTAACCCCAATGTATGGTTAATATTTTTTCTATAGAGCAGATTAAAATGTGTCATAACAAAAGACACAGAAAAAAAAAAAAGTATGTCCTTTCTGCATTGATTGACCTAAAAATAGAACTGGCTCTATCATGTAGCCACAATATACGTTAACTGGAACAGCAACAGATTTAGTGACTATTCATTGTATAAATAATTGCAGGGTGAACGTTTTTCACTTTGCCTAGGCAGCAAAAGTCTTAGAATCACCATTCTCAAAGTATTTCTTTGTGCAAATACAAGGAGAGAAGAAACACAAGTAAAAAAGAAAATAATTTAAAAGGCCAACAATCGTTCTACAAAGGTAGAAAAAAAGCTGGATGAGAATTTGTTTTGCAAGTCTTTAGAAATACTTTTATTTCTTACCATCTAACTGTTCCCACGTATGTAATGACAGTTGAATATTCCTAGCAGTGTTTGTATGTGAGATCCATAAAGCCTGGAACTACAAAAATATTTCAGCACTATGAATAACACACCTCAATTAAGCATTTTTTGCATGATCTTCAAAATAGGTATGATTAGGTTTAAGTTACAAGAGTTATGTTATTTATTGTCATGACCAAGCTGGTCTATCTTAAGTAAACACAGTTCTTCTCTGGGTACATGCACAGTTAAAAACTAATATATATCCCCAGATTTTTCACTTTCAGTTATGCTGTCCCATGCCACATTTTTTAAGTTAATTGAACTCTGTGTTCATTTTTTCCTTTTTAGATATCTTTTTTTCTTTCTAGCCCCTTTTTTTGTTAGATATGAAATATAATTAGTATTTATCAATGAATTCATCTTACACTGTAATTTTGACAAAAGTAATGTGCCAAACTGTAGTGCCACAGAGGAACTTAGGGGAATACAGATTTATACATAATTGGCAGTTAGCTTGACATGCTTCTTTTTCCCAGTATGATACGCAGTAGGTGCCACCAGTAGAGGCATTTTTTTGTTTTGTTATGTTGGGGGATTTTTAGCTAGATGTGTGAGAAAGAGACAGTAGAACTAGCTTTCTTTTCTTGTAAAGCCTCCCAACCTCAGAAACTCTGAGTGTCATTAACAAAGATAGGAGAAACCTTCAAGAAAAGAATTATCAGCTGAAGCTGAGGAAAAAATCTATTAGTTTAGGATATTTTGCTCACAGCTTACAAACTCTTGTTCATTCTCTTTTTTTATTGTGCATTGGCTTGTTTCAAATCCATTCAAACCATATCTCCAAACAAATTTTGATTGTTCTTCCATTCTCTAACTCCGTGACCTGCAGTAGCAGTGCATGCTTTTCCAGGAAACTTTAAAGTACTTTGTATGTCAGAGTCTGAACCCCTAATGCACATGCCCAGGTAATCCCATTCATACATGCATGCATATGCCTGGTTTATGTTCTCGAGCTTTGACATTTTTCCTGGCCTATCCATATACTCTTGTAGCCATATTATTTCCTAATGATATCAAATTTCTAACTCACATTGATCCTACCTCCTGCTGCCCTTCATTACATCCTGGGAGATCAGTGTGCTCCTCTTAGAATACATTAGTCATTCATTACTAATGTTGTAAAAGCCCTGAAGTCCTAGAAGAGAAGAGTCTTTCCTTTTACCTTTCTGTTCCCTCACTATTAATAGATAACTCCCAGCTGCTATTTCATTTTTCTTCTGTCATGAAAGCTGTAACTACATGATTAAAATGGTGTGCAGCTCTAAAACTACTATCAATTATACTAATTAAGGTCAAATAGAATGGAACAGCACTCTGTGTGGAAAACAATGTAGGCAATGTAAACCTCTATTAATTTAAGGGCATCATATGTACATATGACAGTTTCTACAGACCTTAATTATTTCTAGGCAGTCTCTTATAATCACATCTCTAATGATTATTTTTATCTTTTTCTTCTGAGAACAAAAAACTCTGGTGGAGATAATTTTTTTTTGGTCTTTTTTTTTTTTTTTTTTAACTGGGTAGGTAGAAATGACCTATTTTTATTAGAAAATTTATTTTCTCTGGTTTTGCTTGTGCTTAAAGAAAGTTTGCTATGTATTTTCAACGTTTGCCTTCCCTGCAGCTACAGTCAAATAGGACTTGACATAACCAAGAGACACATACTCTACCTAGATCTAAAATCAAGTTTACAATGGAAAATTAATATGTTTCATCAGCTGTCACTCAGTGCTGTCTATCTGAAAGACATGCTGTATGAAATTACATTTGTGGGAAAATAGCATATATATTCTATGAAAATTTTTGAAGGAAATGAATCTTCTAATTTCTGGTTTCAATCACACAAATTGTTTTCATTCTGAGTCAGAAAGAAGCTGAAATTTGGCTCAAGGAATTAAAAAAACCCAAAAAAACCCAAACCAAACAACCCCCCCCACCAAACAACCCACCCTTAAATATTTCAAAGTATTGATTCAAAAATTATGGCATTTTCATCTCTTTACTAAGAGGCCCTAACTAAGCAATATCTCTCCTCATGTATACTCATCTATGAGTAAACACTCATTCTGCTTAACCAGTAGGGGACTGCAAGGAAGATATTTTTCATTTTAAAGGATACTCAGAACTGGAACATCTTTCCTGCATCGGTATCAGCACTGTTCAGTCCTGACCATGACAGTGTATTGCTGTTTTCCCAGGTGTCTGGGAGCGGGGTTCCTGAAGGCAGCTGAAAAAAATTATTCACCATGGAAAGTCAGTATGCCCAGAGAATATTATCCTTGAACATGTATAATCTTTATGAACATTTTTTTGAATATGAACCATGGTCTTTTCCAAGTCCAAAACAGTGTTTCACAACAGAAAGGAAGACAATACCATGTGGGAATCCTTTCTATTAATCTTTTTGTTCTTGTTTTGGCTGGGATAAAGTTAATTTTCTTCCTTGTAGCTGGTATAGTGCTGTGTTTTGTATTTAGTGTGAGAATAATGTGATAACACACTGATGTTTTAGCTGTTGCTAAGTAGTGTTTATACTAAGTTAAGGACTTTTGAGCTTCCCACAGTGCCAGAGAGGAGGTGCACAAGAAGCTGGGAGAGAGCATAGCCAGGACAGCTGACCCAAACTGGCCAAAGGGATACCTTCCATACCATATGATATCATGGTTAGTATATAAACTGCGGGCAGCTGGCCAGGGGGCAGTGATTGCTGCTTGGGGACTGGCTGGGCATCAGTCAGGTGGTGAGTGGTTGCATCATTTATTTTTCCTGGTTTTGTTCCTTTCTCTCTCTCTTTGTTTTCCTTTTCATTACATTTATTATTATTAATAGTAATAATAAAAATAACAAGAAGAATAATAACAATAATAATATACACTAACACACACTAATTAAATACATTCATAATAATAATAATGTTATTACTATTATTTTCTTTTACTTCAATTATTAAACTGTTCTTATCTCAACCTGCGAGGTTTTTTTACTTTTGCTCTTCAGATTCTCCCCCCCATCCAACCAGAAGGGGTGGGGGAGGGTGAGCGAGTGGCTGTGTGGTGCTCGGTTGCCGACTGGGGTTAAACCATGACACTTTTGAAGTATAATCATTGCCATGTTACCAGTGTCTGTAACTAGTGCTTCAAGGTGTTGAATAATACATATAGAAAAAGAATGAGGGTGAGGGGTTTGAAAGAGCTACTTGAGAGAAGAAGGGATTCTAGGCAGCATCAATGACCCATTGTAACACATTGCAGGCAAAATGCTCTCTAGTTAAATTTTACAGACTAGATAGGTGTTATAATTAAAAGTAGTTATTATTCCTCCCTGATTACTTTCTAGAGAACTTTTCTTAATCAACACGGTAATTTAATTAAAATATTTTTAATGATCAAAAATTTAGAAATATTTTGTCCATCTTTTATATTTCTTCTAAATGACCTCAAATTAACCTACAGGGTCATTTCACTCATAAGAGATGTTTTGGTAAGCAGTGAAAGCTTTAAACTAAAATTTGACACAGTCTCATTTAATCTGCAAAGACACAATTGAATTTAAACAAGTAGAGTTGCACCAGTTTAAGTCTGCTGGAGATCCAGCCTCACATAATTTGAAGATAATAACTGACAGTTTGTTATTGATTATGTGTTCCTTATCACCTTGAGGCAAAGCTCAGTAAAATAACTGGGAATTTTTCCACTAGTTCAATAAATTTAGGACCAGGCCTTCATTTGATAGGGCTTCTTTCTAACTTCTTTTTCACAATACCCATTTATAATGTAGAATTTTCCATCCTTTTCTAGTCAGGAGCTAATGTAGTCTAATAGTGACTTTATGAAAAAATGTGATTTCAAAAATTCAAATCTTAATCACAGTTTAGATTTCCATCATGCCAACAATGACACTTTCTACCAATTTCAGAAGGATATCTTACAAACAGGGATCACATGGCAACTGACAAAATGATTGGCAAAGATACCTTAGGGCTAGAGGTTGGTCAAAGATCCCAAATGGCATCTCGGAGGTCGGAAATATGAAGTATGTAAACATTTCAACCAGCTCACAGAATAGAGACTTAGAATTTACCTGCAGTTTTCAGTATATCCACAAATGCCTTTTTATTTCAAGTGCCAAATTTAGCGTTAATAATTCTATGCCAAACAAATACATAAAAAGAAACAAAAAATCAGTCTGGTCAATAAGAACACTGCCATGTATTGTGAAGTTTTGGGGGTTTTTTTAAGACAAATTATTTATATTAACTTTGGAAGTTCATAAAAGTCAGATGGTTTGTGTTGTTTATATTTTTTTCCCCCATGGGTCTTCTTTTGGACTGTACATATCTAACAGTTGCACACAAATAAACTAGGGAAACTCTATAAAGACAAAACTCATTTGTATGCACAGTGATAGTATAAAGTCTATTTAAAGACTTCAGTTGGACTTAGGTGATTCATAGACTTTGTTCTTACCTTTTGCCACAGGGATGAATTACAGCCACACTGCAAATTTGATTGTGCACGGAGAGCATGTGGAAGGAAAGCTATGTAGCCAGAGGCTCAAGGTGCACGTTACTGAGACAAAACAGAAAAAAATGACAAAAAATACAAAGAAAATGTAAAATGATTAAAAATTGCAAGACATATGGGATGGGAAGGGGACACGTGGTAGAAGAAACTACTTACTAACGCCTTAGAGAGCAAATTAATTTTTTTAAGTAATATGTTTCTTAGCAGGTTACTATGTTAGACCTTTACTTAAACCAAGGAATGATGAAAAGGAAATTGTAATAAAAAATTCTCTCATTTAAATAAAAATGACGATAAAGTGATTTAAGAAAACTGTTAATATTATTGAAGGAGACAAAGCTGGGTTCAGCAATTTGGGACACAGAAAGCAAAAATAGACATTAAGATTAATTTTTTATGTCAAAGAAAGGTAACAGAGGTCACACAGGTTATTAATTTCAGAAAAGATAAAATAGGATTCAAACTTTATTAATTTCATGCAAAGCAGATGAAATGGAATATATGGTTCATTAATTTCAATAAGGAAACTCAGAATAGGTAATATTTATTTAATTTTGTAACTTTAAGTCAGAAAATAAAAAATTGTGACTAATTATTAACTAAAACCAAAATAAGATTATATCATAAGGTAGACTTCAGACTCCATTTGGGAATTTATTTAGATTAAAGCAAAGTAAGGAGGAAAATGCAAGTCTACATTTTATTTTAGCAGTGTAGGGGGAAAAAGACTAGTAAATATGGAGTGGGACAGCATCTACATAGGAAGTCAGCACAATCAGTGACAATGCAGTGGTCTGTGTCCAGATTATTTCAAGCATCTCCTCAATTGTGTTGCTTAAATAGAAACAAAGTGTGTGTCGCTGTGGCATAACTAACAAAGGTAAGATATAATTTCCCTGAAGAGCAGAAAATTCAGTGACCCAGCAATATGTATGGGACTTTATAAAATTTTTTGCATCTAAGAAAGATACACTTTAAACAAACAAACAAACAGAAAAGCTATTTCATAAAACTAATTACAAGGAAGAGGAACACAATGAAAATAATATTAAAATAGTGGACTATATAATTTCATAGAACCAAAGAAAGTGTTGCAAATTTACAACTGCAGTGAGATATTGTGCTAATAGGTACTAATGTACAAAAATAACTTCCTGATGTGGCTTTCAGAAATAAGCAACATGAGAGGAAAACCTATGGCAAAGGTCTAGGATAGGATGCAGCTCCTATATTGTCACTTTGCTATTTGTCAGATTTTTCTTCTGAGGATATTGAACTTCAGTTTTATGCAGAATGAATCAACACTCTGCTCTATATATCCCAATGTCTGCTTTAGCAAACAAAAATATATATTAACATTTTTTTTCACAAAAATGAATCACAATCTCAGCCTCAAACACTCTCTGTTGAAAAGTAAATATTATGGAGAAGTCCCACCTCAGAAAGCACACGTACTCTCACAGTCTTGCTGATGAAAATAGCCATATACTTCTTTTTTTTTCCCCTCCCTTGGTATATCTTAGGTAATATTGAGACAATAAAACTTTTTATTGATTACCTTTCTTCCTGTGCGTCATGTACAAGTTCAAGATCTATATGCAATTCATGCTCACGCTCTCTAGAATTACAATGACTGGGAATATCTTAGTTCACAATTTAGTTTTCAAGTATGTGTCAAAAGTGAAAAGAAGTAAAACGTATATTCTTTACAAAGAATTTTTTTTTAAATTGCTTTTTAGTTAGGTGACATATAGGATGGTAACACATAAAGTAACAGATCCAGACAATATAAAAAGGTGTGCTGATATTCACCTCCTTCATTCCCTCTGCCAGTCCCCCAAATGAAATGATTCATTCTATTGAGCTGACTAATAACATCACATTTTCAAAAATTTAAAAAAAACAATGCTGAAGCTGTACTATCCTAGTGAAAGTCCTTACAGAGACTATAGTTCACCGTTCCATTGTTTGTTAAGAACTGGTTTCCCTGGACTATTTTTCCAACAGTGTAATATACATACTGTTGAAGGATGGCCCATATTTAAGTTCCTTATTTTTACATCAGAAAAAATCTGGTGTCCCTAAAAATAAGGTTAAGGCTCACTTACTTAGTCAAGATTCATGACATAATTACATTGTTTCTTCTGTGTCTGTAACAGATCATGAGTGGAAAATACCTATTGAGGCGCATATTGTGAAGGGAACAAGATTTCTGCTCACAGTGTAAGGATGACTGAAGGAGGCAAGTGCTTATTTTAACAAATAACATCTAACAAACAAGTAATCCTGGGGTAACATCGAAAAGGTATTATTTCACCTGAGTAAACAGGATTCAAATCAATTGCCAAAACATCCAGTGCTGTTTGAGATCATGGCCTAGGGTATCAGAGACAGCTGCACAGGGATGGTAGGTAAGTCGTAAGATCAGTTGAGACATCTGCTCTCTGGGCCTAGATCAGATGGATCTAAAATAGTAAATATCAAATATAGGCACCTACATTCAAAAAGCTCAAGTTTTCCCACTTGTCTGAAGAATCAGTAAAGGAATTATTCAATTGTTTGAACACAGAAATGTTCTGCTTTCTATGATGCTTTGGGTAACCTGCCTGGCCTGCAGACCTTGGACGAGGAGGGTGCAGGTCTCCCATAACCCATGTCCACATGTCACTTCTCAGAAAGGAGACTTCAGCTGCGTTGACATGTTGATGTTGCAGATACCCTTGGCCATCTCAAATAACATTGAACAACTCCTGTATTTAGACAACTGTCTCTCCATAGATACCTAGTTTAAAGTGAGCTGAACTTATTTCTAGGCTCCAGTGATTGCATTGATTAGCTCTGCCTTGATTATAAAGTGAGATAAGATACCTAGCTCACACACAGACACTTGAATTTGTGAGTGTTAATCTAAAACTGAATCCCATATATAGCAAAGCATTACCATTTTAAATCATCCAGACAGATTTAAACCAAGACAGATTTAATCTAGTAAGCTAATTGAAAATTCCCCCCAAAATTCAGCTCTTTTATCTTGTGCAGAATGGTTTGACCAGCTTTAATTACTGCAACCATTCTAAAACCTGAGATGTTATCATTTTAATAGACTGAGCTTAATAAAGTAATGGTTAGTGTTGTATCTTGTATACAGTTTTCAATCTACATGAAACTGTATATGTGCTTTACTGAATATTAATTCTAAAGAAGTTAGCCCTTTAAAAGTAAAAAAAAAATGCATCTTAGTATTATTCAAAATGTTATCTGTGATGACATTTTGTCATAGAGTCATAGAATTATAAAATGGCTCAAAAATCATCTAATCAATCCCCCTGCTGTGGATAGGGACATCTTTCAATAGATCAGGTTGACCAAATCCCCATCCAACCTGACTGAACGCTTCCCATGTGGGTATCCACAACTTCTCTGGGCAACCTGTTCCAGTGTCTCACCAACCTCATAGTAAAAAATTTCTTCTGTACCTATATCTACCATCTTTGTGTTTAAAATTATTCATCTCTGTCCTTCACTACTCGAATTAATTTTATTGAACAGTATTGAATACTTGTATTAATTTTTCTTTGTTATTTTCTTTTAACTCTTACCTTTGGAAAGTGCACTTTTAAATATGCCTATTTTATGACATACTGTATGTATGATACACCATATATAACTTTGTACATTAATATAAAGATAAGAGTAATTCATTGTCATTTTTAACTCTATCTGTCCAGTCACTAGCAGAGACCTCTGACAGCAAGCTGCCCTTTCCACTTTTCTCAGAATTCCTTTCCACAATGTCAGAATGAAGATAGTGTCTTCAAGACTAAAAGTCACTTAATAGTGTATCCTTCTCCAGGTCTTTGCCTTTTTTTTATTACTCCCTGAGCATTCAAAAAACATTGAAGCTGACTACCTTGCCTCGTATCTTTTTTTTTTTCATTTTTTTCTATAGTTTCAGTGTGTACTGGTTTAATAATGCAATGATTGTATTAAATATTGCTATAGATATTTTTGGAATTAACATTTTTGGTTAATCAGCAAAACATAGCGAAGTTTTCTGATGTGTATAAATAACAAATGTAGCTATTGTCAATTCAAATTTAGCTTAACATTTAACACGTCAGAAAGGTTGTTTAGTCGGCACAGAGCTGTACCTCTGTCAGTCACCTCTGTGACATGGTTTTGTACACTGTCACGCTAGCTGCAGAAACAAGCTCTTCATTTTATACTGGCTCAAAATGTCCTGATAAAACATGAAACACTAACATATTTCTTCTGAATAATTTCCTCTTTGATGAACTGCTAAAAATGTTGACTTGTTAGGATGACATTCAGGAACAAGTTTCATCCCTGTGTGAGTGAGGAAGGGTTGCACAGCTGTGTGACCACTAATATGTCATGTGATACATTTATTATGTCATGTATGTCCTTCACAAGTTGGCATTGATATCCAGTACCTTTAGCATCCCCTGTTGTCCTGGTATTGGCTGAGATAGAGTTAATTTTCTTCATAGTAGCTAGCATAGTGCTGTGTTTTGGATTTAGTAGTACAAGAACGTTGATAACACAGTGATGTTTTTAGTTGTTGCCAAGTAGTGCTCAGACTACTCAAGGACTTTTTGAGCTTCTCCTGCTCAGCCAGGTGCATAACAAGCTGCAAGGGAACACAGCTAGGACAGCTGACCCAAACTGACCAAAGAGCTATTCCATACCATATAACGTCATGCTCGGGGGGGGGGTTAGTGGTTCGGTTGCGGGGAGAATGATTGTGGCTCGGGGGGAGTGATCGCGGCTCGGGACAGGTTGGGCATCGGTCCACAGGTGGTGAGCAATTGCATTGTGCATCATTCATTTTGTATATTCTGTATATTCTCTTACCAATCTCATTATTACTATTATTATTATTATTATTTTCTCTTATTAAACTGTCTTTATCTCAGCCCACGGCTCTAACCTTTTTTTCTTCTCAATTCTCTTCCCTATCCCACTGAGGGAGGGGGTAGTGAGTGAGCGGCTGCGTGGTGCTTAGTTGCCAGCCGGTTTGAACCACGACACCTGTAAATTTGCATTTGGCACACCCAACTATGGAAAACTTGACTTAAAGAGAAGGGTGCTTATATCACATTTTACAGTGATCATGAGAGGTGTTCTCAAAGCACAGTATTTCAGACTTGGACCTGAAAAAGTTGCTCTTTGCCTAACGATTTGAATTTTAATGGAGCTCCTTCACTGTAGTAGTGTCTGAAAATGCTACTCCAGGATGGTCAGCTATTTTACAGGTGAAGATGTTGAAATGAAAATTTAGTATTCAAAAACCTATTTTCAGGTAGTCCTACTCATTCTCTTACCCCTGTGATCCTTACTTTGAGCAAATTATATAACACAGCAATCACAGCTTCCAGCAGTGTTTTTGATCCTTCTGTTTGGGCTAAAGCTTACACACAGAGATAGTGTTATCAAAATAGAAATTAGAAAAAAAAGCTGTGACGTTCATATTTTTTAATTTTGTATATATTCTGACTCCCGTGTGTGAAGTGATTATAAGACTTTTCTCTCATGTTTTTACTTACCCAAACACATTTTAACTTTTAAACTTTAAATGGCTTAAATAGGAGTCAATACTGAAGTAATTTATTAGTCAAAACACAATTGTCTAATAAAGAAAATTTTCAAAGCAATTATGGAAGCTAGGTGCTAAAGGGATGATTTGCAGAAGTATGAAAAGACTATTTGGTCCCTGTTTTATGCAGAAAATTTGTGTGACTATGTTATTATCATTTTTATCTTAGAAATTTTTTCCCTGAGGTTCAATGATGAAGGTTCTTCAGAGCTTGTGTGTGAATACCATCCAGCTCTGGAATTGGAATGTGTAAGATGATTCTCTGAAGGGTCCAGTTATGGAAAAATTGTAGCCATTCAAAATGGAGATGTTTGTGAGCAGAGGTTTTTAGCTGAAGTACTGCAGTAATATGATCATCAGACAAGTAGAAGTATTTCCATATTTCAGTTGTCTTCAACCTCTTTTTTAATCTTTCCAGGTGATGACTGTGTCATGCTTAAATGAAAGTCAGTCAGCTGACACTGTTTCTGATTTTCAACAGCAATTCAAACAGGCCCTGTTTTGAACAAACCTGGTATTGCTCTTAACTGATCATACAGGACAGGCACTCCACTTGCTCTCTGTAGTAGGTCTGAGGCCCAATGAGTACACCTTCATTGTTCCACCCTTTCTTGTAAGAAGATTCTGGTGCATTCACAGCTAGCTCATCAGTCTCTGAATTTAGGCAGTAAGAAAGCTAAGCCTTAGATATGCACAACTTAGAGCTGAAGTCACTTGTGAAAAAAGCGATTTAGCTTCCTAAACTATGTAGACCTTTTTGAAAAGTTTATCTTAAATTTAAACTTTATCTGAAAATTCTTATCTTCGGTGTTGCAAAAAGTTAATCTTCATATGTGTTTTTTATTGAGAATGTGGTAAATTCTCAGGCCAGGTGCCTTTACTGCAGCATTCTAATCCATATATAATTGCTTATTTTCAAAAAAATGTATTAAAATAGACCCTCACATGGTAGATTAGAATACAACAGTCAATTTACACACTCTTAGGAAACCCTGACATAGAACACACATACGTAGAGAAAATTTGAAACCCTTTTCTCTTGACATCCTTTTCACAGCTTAGGACATTGATGTATTTTGACATTCTCTGACAAAAGACCAGCACTTCTGTTATGACAATTCTCCGACAAGACCAGTGGTGTGCTGGTACAGTGTAGCTGTGAACAAGTCACTCTGGGATTGTAATTTGTAGTGAATCATCTGCTCTGAGATAACTGAGTTCAGGCTCATGTCATGCATTGGGCAGCTTGCCCTATCTTCACAGAAGTCTAAACTACCTCAAATTACCTTTATCCTTCTGTCATATCACCTTTTTTCTTTAGACCCTTTTTATCTACTTCTCTTCTGCTGCACATGTCAATTTAGTCAATGCTGATGTGACCTTGGTAACCAACCATGTTCTTGTTCTCTGGAATTTCACATCCCCAAATTGCACTTTTCATTCTGTAAAATGCTGTGAGAATAGGTATGTGCCCCTAAGTCATGAATCACCATCTTGCTGCCATGTTAACAAGTTACTGCCTATTAGCTGATCCATGATAGCCATTCACATATGCAATCTTGCCCATAATACTTAAGAAACAGTTTATCTCTTTTTCATTAAGAGTTAAGTCACATGAATCTATTTTGCATTTACTACAGTCTACAAGCTGCTGTCCACTGATATAATGATATGTGCAAAGGGTCTTGGTCAATGGTAAATTTTAGTTAATTCAGAGTTGCTTAACCCTTTCTGAGGGATCAAAGATTCCACTCCAGAAGTGGCATCAAAGACTGCAGTTACCCTGGGCCAAATAATTTCCTTTGAAATGGCCATCCCATGGCCAAACTACTTGCATGTTACATTATGCATTGTTTTATTAAAGCTTAGTTTTAATTTTCTGTGTTTCATTGACAAAGAAAATGCCTTTACATTTTATATACCCTTGGCCCATATCCGAAATTAAGACTCTTGCTAATCATTTCAGCTGTGAATGATCCCCTTGAACTTATGTTTCTTTGTACTTTATTAATTTTATGTGGCACAAACAGTTATTTATTATATGCGGTTGATCCCTACATATAAACATCTCAGCATTTTTTACCTTAGAAATAAAGCAAACTGTTAGATTTTAATAACATAAATGAGCATTCTTGATGAGCTTAGGTGTTAAACAAAATAAAAGATACAATTATTAATAGAGGAAACCTATTAACCTAAGTTTACCTTTAGGCATATAAGCATTTCCTTTACAGTCAGTAGAACTTTTTATACTCTTTAAATTGAATCTGTTAAAGGTTATGCTGGGTTTGATGGCCAAGAAATTGAAGCATGGGAAACATACGGATCTTAATGGAGAGTTCTTTCAAAACTCTAAAGATAAAGATTTTGTGCAGTTAAAAATTCTTCCTATGATCTGCCTACACTTCAGCAAAAATTCAGCAAATTTTACCTCAAAATTTTGGTTAATTAATGCTTAACTATTGGGATTTTTAAAAAATTCTTTGTGAGGTAGAAAAGCCTATCTACTAGAAAATGAAAAAAAAATGACCATATTATGATTTTCAAGTTGAATATTGCAAGAAGTAGTGACCATGTAAACAGAGCTGCCATCTTGTGGATAAAAACGTTCTATGAGCAGGTGGCTCACGTTGCCAGAATACAGAAGAAAATAATGTTTATTATAGTTATCAGCTCTACCTGACTTGGCATTCAGCTCAGATACAGGATTATGAGAGCTGTAATTTTGAGCTTGCACGTTCAATCTCTAAAACCTCTTATCACCTGACTGAGTTCTAATTTCCCCAAAAATCTTTAGACCTAACCCTTCCAATATTAATAATGTATAGGTTAAGCAACACTGAAGAACCGCTTGTGTTTTTCAATTAGTGTCTGGTGCAGAGCTATGTTTTGTAATACAAATAATTGGTTTAACCATTAAGTTGATGTGACAGAAATAATTGTCAAGCAATTAAATGCAGTAATGATTTCAACTCATGGGAAATATATACTAATATACCTGAGTTTTGTTTTGCTTGAGAACTAAGATATCCACTCCTGTTAGATTCTTCAGAATTATTCATATATCAATTAATATTACGTTATTGAAAGAAATTATAGTTACTGAAAGTCATTGGTCACTTCTCTTTCATTCCCTTGTTCTTTCATTCTTTCTTTTTCATGTAATTTGTATTTGAAAGTATGATGGCAAAAAATATAACCAGCAACAGTACCCTCATTGTCTGTGCCAGGCGTGACAGTTAACAAGCTAGTTGCCTCAGATAAATAACTCATGGCACAATGATAGGAATATGAGTCGTGTGTTCCTGGATTTCACACATAGTCACGCACACCCTTCTTCGAGCTCTTCTAACCTATTCTATATGTTTATTTTATTTAAATGATTTTTCATTTAAGGAAATGTCCTTATGATTTTTTTTTGTTGAATCAGTTTGCTACTACTGCATATGTAAAAGGTATGATTTTAAACTATTTTTCTTTTGTATTTGCAATATAAATAATACTAAATTCAAACTGGTTATAACTTGTGTGTGACAGCATGTTGAAGTGTGAAAAATGCTGTGTGACTTTATTAGGCTCATGGAACAGCTCTGTTATCTACAGCTGTTACCCTTGCTCAGCCTGAATCTCCAAAGTTACCCATGAATTTAAAACTACTGGTGATAGATAATTTTTGTTCTTAAAACAAGGAGCATGTACAAATTGGTAATTTATCACTAATATTCATAAGTTGTTCAATTTCCAAAGATTAATTTATCATCTTTTACTGCAGAAAAAAGACTTTTTTTCTAAAGAAAATATGTCTAAATTTATGGGCCATTTACTAAGTATTCTCCATTAAAATTCTAAACTATCATTTGTGCTACCCCTTCCAAGTAAATTTTGTACTAATATAAGCTACTGCTTAGCTCATAAAGCATAAGCTCTGTATTATCACTGTAGATAACATACTTTATGAATGCTGAAGACTTTGTAAGAGTATGGCACTTTACCATTAAAGACTGTCTAGCAGGTCATCTGTGAGTGATATGCTCTGTTAAGGAAGAAAATGTAGTCTATGTAGGAATAAAAAATATATAGAACTTTAATTCATCATGGTAAGATTAACTAGGTATAGGACATCAGTGTATTTTTCAGACCAAACCAACCCACATAATCAAATTTTGTCAACAATGTGTCTGTTTGGTCTAGACTATTTATAGCACTAAATTTTCAGGAGAATATAACTCGTACATATGATACATCTAAGTATATTTTATCTCATCAATAATTCTTTTACTCATGACTTGTATCTTCTTAGTAATTGCTATGTCTTAGTTTTATCTTTAATCATACAAAAGCAAAGCTGACATTCTCATTGTCCAAATTCGTCTTTTTTGATGTGTAATTCAGTTTTGTCACTTTGCATGGCAATGAATCTTTTTTTATATACATTTCCATCTGAACTCCCATGTTTTCTGAGCAGAAATAAATGAACAGAGGCTTTCATTTTGGCCTAAAGTGTGTTTTGACTAATAGGTTAGACTCCAGATCCCCGCACAGTACTGCCGTTTATTAAGTCCCCAGAATTTAATCTCCCAAGTCTCTATAACTTTGTGAAAGAACCACAAGGAAATGGCAGAGCTGTTTATCATGTTTATTCTAGAAATCTTATGTCTTCTATATTAAGCTAAACTGTGTCTGATTATATTTTATTTGTCCTGTTTGTTTGGCTTAGTGTTGTTGGTTCTTTGGTTTTGCTTTTTCCCCCAGAGAACAAACTGAGTAAGACCATTTTTAAAAATAATACTTTTTTTTTTTTTTTTTTTTTTTTTGTCATGAGGGATAGCAGACCATAAATAAAATAGGGTGGTATAAAATTTACTGTGAATAAATACTGAATCCAGTTCCTATCCATTGAAAGGAAAAATTAGTTTCCATAGATGAAAAAAAAGTTGATATAGAACAAAAGATACAAATGCGATATGTGCTAGATAAGATTTTATTGCGTTTTTCCATAGAGCAGTAGGATTTTTTGTCACTGAAAGGTGAGAGATCAAAATATTCATTTCTGGAAAAAGCAATTCTTTAAGCACTGATTTAAACTCATTTAAAAGTTCACATGATTTATGTTATTGCCTGTAATACAGCAAAATACTTAGTGCCACTATATTTAGTACATCATACATTTGGCAGTGTGTTTCATGCCTCATTTACCACAGAATGTCTGGGCTGCTACTTAGCGTTCAAAGAATAAGTGTGCATGTACACTTGTGCATCTCTTTACTTTCGCTGTTAGTTTTAAATACTTAAAAAGACATGATAATCAACCTGACATTGCAACAGTGCACTGTTCTTGAATTCACACCCTTTTTCCAGTGTGTACCTTTATTAATCTCACACCTTAAGAGGAGGCAACACAAAATCATTTTAAAAAGTGAGTTCTCCAGGTGCTGCATGCATTAACCTTTCCTTTAATACCTCTTCTGTACAATATTTTGATGATTACTGTAATTTAGTAAACAGATTATGAAAATGCAGTTACCTGAGAGTCTTGTTTAATAATTTAGGCAAATTAGTTTTTAGAATTTTTTTTAATTGCTACATTCAATAGCTTAGCAACAAGCACCTGCCACTCCTGCCTGGTCCCCAAAGCAGGAGCTTCTTGTACAGTCTCATTTTCCCCAAGAAAAAAAAGAAAAAAAGAGAGAGAGAAAAAAAAAGGGGGGGGGAGGGGAGGGGTAGAGAAAGGGAAAAAAGGATAAGCTCCCAGCTGTGTGTATATATAATGATTAGAGAGACAGATTTCAATTCGTGGCTGGCAGTTTAGGGTTAAGGTATGATTCCAGGTGAGGGAAGCCAATGAGCGTACGCCCGGTTGATGGGTCTGACATCATCCTGCACGGGAGCACCCAGCCCGGCCAGGGCAGCATCCATCCAGCCGCCGCACCAGCGCCGCCGTGATGGATGTTCACATCTCTTCCTTGAGAGCCAATTATCTCGCTTTTGTGTGAGGCCCAAGGATCGCTCACGCTGCCTGCTCGCACACAGCACTGCTGGATCGAGCTGAAGCAATTGTTTTCCCTGTGTCTGGTAAGAGTCTGGACTGGTTTGCCTTCTCTTTCAGAATAAAGGTGATGCGCCTAACCTGTGAGGGGAATTGCTTTCATAGTTCAGGGGCTTATACAGCTGTAAATATGTAAAGAGTAGCTTTTACTAGCAGAAAAGGGGATCCTTTAGAAAGGGAATCTTTTAAAGGAAAAACAAGTCTGTGTCTGGCAAACTCTACTTTACAATATGGAAATAAATAGCCTGTATGTTTATGCTGCTCCTTGGGTGAACTAAAGAGTTATTAGCATGACAAAACCATTGCACAGAACAATAATTTTATAATAACCTGCATTTTTTCTTTCTTTTCCTTTAACACCTATATTTTTCCTTTGAAATCGAGCTTTTGTTGATGAACAAAGAAATGGGGAGATTTAGGAAGAGGGAATTCAATGTTGTACCAACTTTAAAAATGTTCTGGAATACTTTTGCAGATATGAATCAAAACCCCTAAAGATTAATACCAAGATGTTAAAGTTTCCAGTTCTGGAATTAGTTACAGTTACTTTGTTCTGCTAATTTCCATAATTTAAAGTGATAAGAAACTGAGTCAAAGATTAAAAGTGTTCAATGTACAATATGTTGGTAGCAAACCATCCAAAACAGGTTTTTTGTTTGTTTGTCTGTTTTTTTCCCCTTTAGGTTCTGTAGCTCATATTAAAAAATGTCTCATTCTGTAGCTGTATGAGTGTATATAGAGAGGCTGAAGAAGGAGTGTTTATATATTTTACATTGTTAGCAGTTTTGTGGTTTGCACAGAGGGAAGAGGGAGACAGGAAGGATTCTGACTGTGTAACTTCCTAATTTTGCAACAGAATAAGTACATTTAAAGCTTCTGAACTGATGTGGATTTAAGAGATTAGAAGTGACACTGACATTGACAAATCAGATGCAATAAAGGATTTAATTGACTGAAGGAGTTCAGGGGCTACTGTATGAAGAATCCAATAACCAGTTTAACTAGTCAAGTAGTGTACCTAATAGGAAATAATAAATAGCAGGCTCCAGTCAATTTAAAAGCTTGATGACATTTATTTTATAGTGATTAGAATTGACTAAATACCTAGGCAACTTAAGAACTCTTCATTTATTTCAGTAATCCATGATTATACAACATGAAGTTTTAAATAATGACATATGCAGTGAGTATTACAAGTGCTTGTAAAACTGAGATATATTGTCATTCAATCTAGCTGTGACTAGGTCTGCTCTAATCACTATCAGAAGAATAATAGTTATTTTCAGCTCAAACACGACTTAAGACAGTAGGGTTTCTCAGCTGTATTATACTTTTGTACTTTTCACTCGTCCAGTCCTGTCTCTGCAGCTCCTGATATTTACCAGTGTTAATTCAGCTCCGGATATTAATGTGCCCAAACAATTTCCAGCTTCTATTAAATGCCATATCTATTATATGGATGGGGTTAGAACAAAGTATTTTTCTTAAGGTGAAACCTTCATTATGGGTTGTTGCCTTTTTGCTAGCAAAAGGCAGATATTTCAGTTCAAAGGTGAGATGACCATGGCCTATAAGGGACAGGAGTATTTGACATTTTACTGCTTTGCCCTTCTTGCATAGTTCATTATCAAATTTAAATAGAAATTATCTTATGCCACCTTTGCAGCTATGCCTTTAAATTATTTTTACAAATTCAAAAGTGTAAGTATCTGAACCACTTACATATCTACACATTGCATATGTCCATGTTATTTACCAGTGCTACATTACTAGGCTTCATGTCAGATCTCACAATATTTCTGTTCCTAGTCAGTTTAGCCAAAATTCACATATTAATAAATTATCTGTTATTTCTGCTGAAATACAGGATGATGGATATAATGTAGATTTCATGCTGATTTGCCACACACTCACAATGTTCTGATTCAAAGCATTCAAAGACTGTTTTTAATATATGACTCCTTTTAAGTACTAATTTACATTGCTTTATTAGATAGTAATCATGGACCTAGGCAAGCCAAGGAAACTTAATGATATGATAATCCAAACAGATAGCAATCAACTTCTTATAGGAAATGAGACTTTCTAGTTTAGTCTAATCTTTCAAAAGGAAATGAAATAATTTCTGGAAGACTATTTTACGGGAAAAATATGGGTGAGGTTTTTTTCTTACTTTCAATCAGAAACTAAGGCTAGCTTAAAAAACTGAGGAAAGCCATATTTCTTGGATAAAAATAGTGTTGCAACCATTGTTTTTTCTTTAAAATAATAAAGCTGTCACGGGGACTGTGTGGCAGATTGACCACTGGTCTGGGAAAGAGTCCTTCTTGTCCTGTGCTTGCATGACAGATTATGTCCACAGACACAGTCTGTGAAGTCCATATTTCATCAATGGACCACTGTATTAAAGGAAGAATTAGCATTAGGTTGCTTGATTGTAAGAACAGGTCATTTTGTTTGTCTGATTTTCTATGAATGAGTCAAGTCATACATTTTCATAATGACATCAGGTAGCAACCCCTACAATGAAGATTTGAGTCATTCCTCCTACATAAGATACTCACTTCTCTTGTCAGATAATGTTCAGCAAAGTGACAAAAGGAGATGTCTTTTGATAAAAATTCAATGCATTTAATATTTCTTAAAGAAAATAAAGGTGTCAGCTAAGCAGAAATATGATAATTACATCAATTGCTGAAAAAGTATCCATATCACCAGTAGTAAAAACATGAACTAAAAGTAATTCTTCTTCCTCTATAACTGGCAAAGGGAAATTATCATTAGAAAATACAAATTAAAATAGGATCATAATAGCACATTTTCTTCTGTATCCAATTTATAATAAGTACAGGAGACAGAGTTCCTTCATACTCCAAGCTTTGGTCCAGAGGTCAGGTTTATCTAGGGTAGATTACAAGGATGCTCCTCTAGGAACTTCCAAATTATAAAAACAGCCGCAAAACCTTGTGTTGCAACTGTTTTCCTTGTCCATCACTGAGGTTCTTTATGTATAAGGGTACCAGAGAAGGGGTCTCAAGAGTCTGTTCTGTTCCCCTACCTTTTCTCTCCTTATATTCCATTATCCAAGCCAAAAAAATTCCTTTACACATATATAATTGTGAGAAGATTTTTTCTTTTCTTTTGTTTTTCTTTTTCATTTCTCTGTTAGTAAAGTCAAAGGGAACAGAGATTAGAAACAGCATTTCTAAAGTGGGAGATGTGAGATGCGGATCTGCATCTGTCCCTCCAAGTCATTGTTTTCCTTTGGAAGGAAATCCAGAGGTACAGACATGGAGAGCATACCTTGGATGGCCTCCAGTAGGACACATATCGCATGTCACATATCTGTCACATGGTACAGACACTGACAACTTGTTTTGTTTTCTGTTTTGTTTTCTGTTTTGTGCCTTAAATGTAGACCAATGGATGCCCTGATACACAATAAAGATGGTACTAAAAGAAGACCATGGTCAAGGACTTACAGCTCAGATTTTAAGGTAGTTTTTGCAACACCAGTTTAGATCTTTTGCCTACATATATCATGGTGCTTTGTGTTTCCATAATTGTATATTTCCACACAGGAGTGTGACACTGTGGGTACATAGAGTCAATCCTACATGGTTTAGTGGGGTGATATTAATTTTAGCTGGTTTCAGTCAGGAAGGTTCCTTTTATAATCAGTGGAGAGAAAGAGGCATCTCCAAAAATGGATTAATCTCATCCTTAAGATAATTATTTCAGGTAGATGAGCTGAATCACTCTCTGGAGGGGTCAAATTCACTACATATAGACAATCTACCTGAATACTTTCAATTATGTGTCTGACTTACAGACTTTTAAATATAGTCTGATTAAGATCTTTAAGATTTCTGACTAGCAGTGAATCCCACCAGTAACATAAATAATAAATAAACAAACAAATAATTATAGCTATTATTTGCTGCATGTTGGAGTCACAGCTATTTATTTCTGCAATAGATGGAGTCTGGACTTCATCTCTGAAGTGTCAGGGGTGTTCATCAGAGCACTTGGCCCAAGGCTTTGAGGTTCCACAGGTGTTTGCTAGCAGTCAGGAAATGTAAAGGTTTGGGAAACATAGATCCATGGCTGGTGACAGGGGGAAGCATGCTCCAGCTTTTACTTATTACTACTTCAAGCATTACTTCCCATGCTTAAAACTCTTCTTATTCCTACCCCTCACCATTTGTTTACCTCATCCTAGAGTCATTGGAGACTCTAGCTTTTGCTCATATACACTGCATATTTTCAAAATATTATGACTTGATCAAATTTGATTGGATTTTTCTTCCTAAAAGTCAGAGATAGCACACACATTGTTTCTCCTGACACGCTTCAAGTCCCAGCACTAACATTAGGGACTCCTCAGACAATCAGCGTATTGAGCATGAAGAAAGAAATGTCACTTGTCTAATCTCATTCTTTGACAAGAGCATCAGGTGTCCAGTATCTATAATTTCAGGACAAACGGTCAGTGTCCATAATGGTAAACAGGAATTTTTTAAGAGGGGCATTGGGCAGTCAGCCTATCCTTCCATTTTTCAGTCTATCCTTTTGGATCAGCGTCCATGCAGGTGTTCTTAAGCAATGTTCTGAATAGTATGATAGCTTACTCTGGCCCTATGCATAAAACAGCCAGAGAATTTAATCCAGCTAATCCTTAATCAGGCCCATGACTTTGGTTGAAATAGTTTGTTGCACTTTAAAAATACAGACACATACAATAGTAAGAATGTATCAAAAAAAGTGGCGCTACTCCTTATAAATCCAGACATGAAGCTGGAAATTACTGGATACAACATATTGATATTTTTCTCATAAACTATCAAAATCAATCTCCTAAAAAAAATTTGGATTTTAGGACCTCAACTTTCTTAGAGTGTTACCTAATTGAGAAGTGAATGATTATAATGGATAATCAGAAGGCAGAAGTGTACTTTCAACAGAGAAAAACTAGAAAACCTTGTGAAAATACTTATCTCCCCGTATTCCCTGGCTTATAAATTTAACAATTAAATAAAATATTGTGGTCAAATTTTCAAAGAGTAAGAAGATTTACTACTTCCTGAATGAAACATAATCTAAATAATCTATTGCAATCTGTCATAGAATAATATTACATTATCTCTCACAAATGGGAAGTATGGCTTTTGTAGTTGCCAAGCTGTACTTATCCACATCTGATGGTCCCCATTAATTTTTAACAATCGTCCTGTCACCGGACCAGTGAGCTGTAGAAAATACTGTGGAGATGTCACATTCCTTGATGATTGTACTTAATGCTGCTGCCCCTCTGAATCAGCATGAAATGTAGACACTTTTATGACTGAATCTGCAATCTGGGATTTGATCGTGCTATTTATAGTATTGCTAATGGTCTGTAGCACTGACAAGGGGTGTTGAAGTCATTCTCTCAGTTACCCTTGTTTTCAGTTGTAAAGGCAGAACAGACATCTGGATCCTACGTATCAGTAACTAGGCAGAAAATAACAGCACAAAGAGGTCATGACTTTCACTGGTGAAAGATTTTAATAGGTTTGATTTATTATTTTTTATGTCTGTGGATTTTTTTACCAATGTTCTTTCTGAGAAAAGGAAGCAGATTATTTTGATCTGGTTTCTAGAAAGTCAATTCCAGTCACATGGTGAAACAAAAGAAGGCTTAGTGACATCTCAAGAACGTAAAGTTGAGCTAAAGAGGAAACAGCTGTACATGGGTTTTAAACAATGGAATTCAAGTTACGATGTGTTACTATATTAGCAAAATGCAATTTTCAATTTTTATAAAAATATTTTAGAAGCACTGCCTCACTTCCAAAGAGGAATGGTTTACTTCCAAATCCTCAGTTTGTTTCCAAACCCAATTCCTACAATATGTAGTATCTAGTTTGTTTGCATTTTTTAACCTAAAAAAAGATTATTTACTTTGAAAACCAATATTTGGGAAGCTTTCTTCTCAATTTAATAACATTAGTATAATTAGAAGATTGCCTGATTTTTCTCCCTCTCTGAAAACATATATGAATCTTACCAGGCCCAGTATCCCCAAAATTATCAAAAAGCTATTTAATGCCACTGTCCTCATGATTGCTGCTGTAACTAAGGTGTAAAGAAAAGTTGGAATTATAGCATCTTCCTTCATTATTTCATCTTATAATTGTCATAGAACTGGGGGAGGGGAGGAGGAGGATGAGAGGGTGGAACCAACAGAAACAGCTAAGTATATTAATGATTCTTGGAAACAGTGCTTGATTTCCTATGGGCTTATGTCCCTTAATTAATTAACTTTTTAAGTGATTTAAACTAAGATTTCTTGTTATGTCTCCATACGCTTGTAAAATTAAGCCATTCTTCTCCCTGCAGGACTAACAAGCACTGGCTTGTGCCAACTAGTTAGAATCAAATACCTTCACTAACATACCGGGAGAGCTGTGTTTTCTCACTGCCTCTCCTTTCAGCTTCCTCCAACACAGAGTACAGGGAGTAAGAGGTGGGTTACTCTGCTCTGCTCTGATTGGCACTAGAGAATTATCCCCAAAATATCCAACTTTTGTGTCTACTACTGCATTCAAAAGTTATTAGGTGGGGATGAAGAGTAAGCCTATGTCCTCAGAAAAACAAACAGTGGGATTGTTTTTAAATGTATGGGCACTAGAACTGCATCACTAGAACTCCGAGAACTTCCATCAGTTGAGGGTATCACTGGAGAGTGGATCTGTCCTCTTCCACTGGGGTGCTGAGAAGGAGCTGGAAATGTGCAGGTTTTATAGCAGCAGTATAGAATGAACCACAGAGCTGATACATTCCATGAACACTGTGTTATGAGGACACAGCCTTTAAAATACTTCCAGAAACACGTTAAGCATTCCACGTGCAATTATAGCTCTAGTATATCTTATGAAATTTTACTGTTAGTTTTTTCCTATGCACTAATCTATCTTGCACAAATACGATTTAGTAAGACATTGAAGTATTTTCTATGGGTACTTAGAAGTAAGAGTAATTAATTGAAATCTTTCCAAAACATGTAAAACTTCTGAAGGCTGTAGTTCTCTAAAAACATTAATTTCTTTGTTTGCTTTAATCAAAAATTTCTAAAAGGTAAATGTTTCATTCCCAGTTGGGTAATTGTTTCTTCCTGGTATCTGACAGAGACCTTTAGGTTGTTTCTAAATTAGAAGTAGACAAAAGAGTAAGCAGACCCAAATCCTCAATGGGCTTGTTAAATTCCTTCTTGTGACAGAGAGAGGAGGTATCAGTTTCTTGCACACTTGCAGTGAATTCCCTCCTGGGCCTTGCAATGTTTCACATTGGCACTGCAGTAGGCTCTCTGAGCTGCAGGAGAGCTACACTAAAAGAAACTGTTAGACTGACTTTGCTAAGAGTTTCAGAAATTCAAGAATCACAAAGGACTGTGACAGACAATTATAATATCATTGATATGAATAACCATACTTAATCATATGGATAATAGGAGATAATTGACTAGGTCCCACCTGCTCTATGCCTCCAGATGTATTCAGAGACTAAAAATCTGTGCATTTGAACTAGAATCACACTTCCTTTCAGGACAGCCCTACTAATTTTCAGTTATCTGGTTGCATTAGCAAGCTTACTTTTAATGTGGCTTTTTATTAAGCATTCTGTTTCTAAGAAAGGATTGATCGTCTTGGTTTTTGGGGGCTGGTGGGTTTTTTTTTTTTGTGTGTGTGTCACATATAATATGCTCTACAGTATGTTCCAGGGACCATACTGCATTTGAGGTAAAAGCTTATAAGCAGCTCCATTCCTGTATTAAACAAGATTACAGGAATCTCAAAATTAAAATATACGTTAAACATTTGAGTTCTAGGCAATCCTCAGTCTGAAGGAGTTGAAACCGGTTGCTGTCTTTACAGGATCATATCATAAACATTGACAGGCAGACATAGGGGCTCTTCCTGCCCAGTCAATTGAATGTGGGACACCATGCAACCACGGAAATACAGGCATGTAGGAATGTAGGAATTTCCTACATTTTCTATGTAGGAAATTGAGTAGCATTGTAGGACTGTAGTACTCTGGTGAATGACAAATGCTGGATTATTTTTTAATTTTATCCAGTGACTGTTTAATACAAAATACATAGAGAATTCAGAGAGCTGGCTGCAGAACCAGGGCAATTATGTTCCAAAGAGCATACTGCAGAGCAGATGCATTCCCTGGTTCACACCATGGGCTTTGTGTGTGCATCATGACCACGTTCTCTTTTCACTTTGGGATGAGAACCCCAGACCTCTGCTTCCCCTGTTCCTCTCTGAAAGACAGACCAGGTGCCACTGTGCACTTCAATAGCTATTCTGATCTGGATGACCAGGAACTAAGACAGTGATGCAAAGCACAGACTGTACCTGCCCCACAGGTAGACACGGTGTTGTTTGTAGACAGCCTGATGTGGCTCTGTGCTCAGAATATAAACTTCCTTGACAGTGGCTCAAAGACGCTTAACTGAAACAGATAGGGCATCTAACATAGGTAATCATCACCTATATTTTATGTGGTCTGAAACTTGCTGTCTAAAATAAGCTGTTTGATCTTGGCCTTATGCACTATGGGAAATGTTAATCAGAGAACATATTAATCCTCATTCTTTTAATGCTTTGATGCCACTTGTAAAGCCTTTGCTTAAATCATGGAAAGATGTTTTTAATAGTGTATTTGGCATCAGGTTCTCCTACCCTATTCTGTCTTCCTTACCTGTATGTCCACTTTACTACTCCTTAGATCTTAAAATCGATGAATAAAGTTATTCTATGAAGGACAGAGTAAATGAAGGCAGTGTGAAGATATTTGGTGTGGTGTCTTTCCCCTAGTAAAGATTTGTGATTACACTAATCATCTGCACACTGGGACAGGGACAAGCCTTTGTCATACAGGAAAGACCATCATACATTCTCATACATTTACTTGACTGACTGTTGTCAGAGAAAAGCCTGTAAGTCCTAGATAAACACAAAGATGTCCTAAAAGATATTTGTCTCTTCAGAAAGATAAATTGGCTGGGGATATACTAATGGGAATGCTTTCTAAAGTGTTCATATTTCTCTGTAGCCAGGTTTTTGGGTACAAACTGGTGCCTGGCATATGAGGAAAAAAACCCACCTTTTCTTTTGCTTCACCCAACTTCACCTTTTTTAAAGTTACAGACTGTTAAAGGTAACACCCTGTGTCTGCAATATGAAACCACTTTTGTCCTCTGACTCATGCTGCTCTGGCCAATGTCAGTGCACACATTTCCTGAGTATCTGTGGCCCTGCATTATTGTGGTCAAATTCTGTCAGTTTAGAACCTCATATTCTTGAGAATTATAGAGCTCGAACTGACTTTCTTAACTCCCCATTGATTTCCTGTAGAGTTTTTGTATTGACTAAAAGCCTTTTTCCAGCCCAGAAAGCCAATTATATCCTGGGTTGCATAAAAAGAAGTGTGGCTAGTGGTTTGAGGGAGGTGATTCTGCCCCTCTACTCCGCTCTCATGAGGCCCCACCTGGCATACTGCATCCAGCTCTGGGGTACCAGGAACAAGGAAGACATGGACCTGTTAGAGTGGGTCCAGAGGAGGGCCACAAGAATGATCAGAGGGCTGGAACACCCTGGAAGACAGACTGAGAGAGTTGGGGTTGTTTAGCCTGGAGAAGAAAAGCCTTAAGGGAGACCTTATTGCAGCCTTTCAATACTTAAAGGAGGCTTATGAGAAAGATGGAGACAGACTTTTTTACCAAGGCCTGTAGTGATAGGACATGGCGTAATATTTTTAAATTGAAAGAGAATAGATTTAGATTGGACATAAGGAAGAAAATCTTTATGGTAAGGGTGGTGAGACACTGAAATGGGTTGCCCAGAGAAGCTGTGGATGCCCCATATCCTTGGAAGTGTTCAAGGCCAGGTTTGATGGGGCTTTGATCAACCTGATCTATTGAAACATGTCCCTACCCATGGCAGGGGGGTTAGACTAGATGATCTTTAAAGGTCCCTTCCAACTCCAACCACTCAATGATTCTGTAATTTTATTGAGTATTTCTACCTCTGTCAGTGAAAGCCTGTTGGATTAAGGGGATATACTCTGAGATTAATAGTTTTAAAATAACATCACAAACAGACATGCAAATTAAAAAAACTAAAAATGGCTCTTCCACTCATTCCACAGTATTAACAATTTATTGGAAGTATTTCTTCAAGGTATTAAATCGATTACAAAACGGGGATTAGAATGTTTACCTAAAATATCAGCATAGCAGGAAGGGCTGTGGGAGATCCTTAGCACTGGTGAGGCCACAGCTGGAGTACCGGGTCCAGTTCTGGATTCCCTAGTACAAGAGAGACCTGGACATACTAGAGAGTCCAGTGAGGAGTTACAAGGATGATTAAGGGACAGGAGCATCTCTCCTATGAGCAAAAGCTGAGAGAGCTGGGACTGTTCAGCCTGGAGAAGAGAAGGCTCAAGGGGGGATCTCATCACTATACATAAATACCTGAAGAGAGGGTGCATAGAGGACAAAGCCAGGCTCTTCTTTTCAGTGGTGCCCCCTGACGGGACCAGAGGCAATGGGCACAAACTGAAATACAGGATGTTCCCTCTGAATATGAGGAAACACTTTTTTACTGTGAGGGTGACTGAGCACTGGTATAGGCTGCCCGGAGAGACTGTAAATCTCCCTCCTTGGACATATTCAAAAGCCATCTGGACACGGTCCTGGGAAACCAGCTTCATGTGGCCCTGCTTGAGCAGGGTGGTTGGACCTCTGCGAGTCCATTACAACCTCAACCGTTATGTGATTCTGTGATCCTTAATCTTTTGAGGACCCCTCAGAACTTCTGTTGCTTTTTTCTTTGGCCAAATAAATTAGAAAAATAATAAAAATTCTTGAGACTGAGGAATGCTTGAGATTGATAGAATTTCTGAGCAGTGGCTCTAAGCTGCATAGCTTGGAGCTCTACAATGTGTCTCCTGCAGCCGTACAAAGCCCATTGATTTTGTGAACATAAAGATTCGGATCTAATAGAATGTCTAGATGGATCAGTGACAACATGTGAGAGGGGATAGTCTTTCCCTGATCATTCAGATCAGGTACATGACCCACACACCCAGTGCTTCTTTCATGGTTTGGGTTCTTCTGTGTCTAGTTTTCACCAGGGGACACATCTATACATAGCCTGGAAGTGCTGCTTATTACTTGTATTGACTAATTTAGTCAATAAAATTTTAGATACATTCTTCTTGTGATCAGCAATCACTCAGAGTCTAGAAATTTGACAGACATCTGCTTCATTCAGTACTTACGCTCTAAGCGGCACTGTGTAAGCCAAACCGTTGTCTTGCTCAATGACTGACTGTAAATCACTCACATCAGCCCTTCTTAAATTTACAGTTCACTTACCCTTTTTTCATTTTCTTCATATTTTCTAAAATCTCACTACTCTGTAACAGAAGTAGTCTATTAAAAATACAGAAAACAATAAAAATTACAGTGTCTGGTAAAATATAGTTTATTTTCTTAACTACAACTCAATTTAAACATTAATGACACACTGTAAATACCGTATTGTATGTTTTATCATATAGAGTTATGAACATAAGACCTTGATAGAACTTGCTTGAAAGAACTTGCTGAAAGGAAAATAAAGATGATGCTGTTATTGTTGCTTATATTTTTCATTCTGATTTGATTTGGTCAAGATTAGTGAGGTAATTCAGGCAGCCTTGGAAGAGTTTTGTTGATGTTGCTTTCCAGTTCAGTACTAGATCACAAGTGGTCCAGTAAGGACCAACTGTAATAATATAAATATGTATTTTTGTAGCACTGCACTGTCTATTTTTGCAGCAGCAAGATTTGATAGGATTTATGAGATATTAGATGAAACCTTATGACTGACTTCCAATTTCATCACAAGTATCGTTACAATATAACTTCAGGTTTACAAAAATAATTTGTTCATCTGAATATACCACCTATATCATGGCAATTTTTGCGCTAAATTGTGGATTTCCAGCTGTGTAAAGCAGAAATGTAGGTAAATTCAATTTAACATGCCCAGAGGCACAGACTTACATACTCCTTTTTGAAACTAATCAGTTATTCATTCATGAATCTCACTTTCCTCAGCAATCTCAACATACTTTAACCTTTACACCATCTTACCTTTCAAGTCAGTATTCAGTTATGAACAGTGAAAAACATTTGATATCTAAAATACTCCAAATAAGCTATATGTTGTTAATTTTCCCTCTCAAAGAGCACTTCTGTTTTCCAAAGAAAATAAGTATTACTTGGCTACTTTTTATGGCAAATGCTCACTCCCTTCCCCACCCCCTACTCATTTTTGAACATTTTACCTAGTTTAATAGAGAAAGCCAAAGTTTAGATAAGAACACTTAAAGTTTTGTGAAAACTAATTGCAGGAGGCAGAGACTCTGAAAGAAAGGCAGGAAAACCTCCATCATTGTACATTGTCTGGCAGAAGCCATCTGCCCAGTTAGCGCATGCAGAATGGCTGGTGAGATGGTGTGCCTAGAGCTTCAGCCTGTCTCATGGCTAGCAATGGTGTCACAAGTGCCCGCTTCATGCGGACATGATTCAGGAAAGAAAAGATATGTATCTATAGGAAGGTTTCTTCATCAGTTCTGTGCAGAGAACAATATTTTTCTGCTAAGCCTTGCAGTGAGAATAGAGCTTTTCCCCGTGATGACAGGTTTCCACTAATCCATGATTATTTATTTTCACTTGCATTTCTTGACCAATGTTTTACTACTGACCTTTCCTCCGTTCCTCCTCTCCTCCTTTCTTCCTTTCTTTCTGACTTTGCCCTTTACCACTTTGTCGCCTACTCAGATATATTTGTCCCTATTCCTTCTTTCCTGTCTGGTGATCATGACTTTAAGTTATTCCAGTATTTCTTAGCTTGCAGCACATGGACCACAGGTGGTTCACAGATGCCAGAAAGTGGTATTATGAGATGCTGAGTTGTTTTTTAATCAGACACATTCACACACACAGATTTAAGTACAGAAACAAACTAGACAAGATTATAAACCTATTTGCTAGTGTGCATTGTGTATCATTTGTTGATTTTTGTTTTATCCATATAGAATTCCCTTTGAGGATCCCATTGGACCTACAGTTACAGACATTTTTTTTTTCTTTTAATCTCATGTGCTAGTGCAATTTTTCAGTGCACTATATAAACATAATCTGCACTCATACTGTTACAAACTAGAGCATTCAGGGTGAGTTTCCTATATTCCCTCTATGTTCCATCTATAAAAAAACATAATATAACACAGACTCACCTGTGGGTCTTGGTCCTATGTTTTAAAATGCTAGAGCTGAGTTTTTAATATTTGGATGTAAATTCTTCATTGAGATCTGCATCATCTGATCTTTTTTTATTTTATTTTAGCTCAAAATTTTACCTTGTCCATTTCCAAATGAATGTTTCATGTACAGCTTAATCCTTTTATCAATTACTGAAAGTTTATCAAGAAAATAAATCATTGCTGTGAAGTTTATTCAGACATAATTGCATGTGAAATTTATACTTGCTCTGAAAAAAACATGCCTATGTGATCCACGACAACGATCTTACAACTGGAAATTACTGCAGTTAGAGTATATACAAAATATGATAAATAATTCTGCTCTTCTTAATTTTTAATTGAAAAGAAATAAAATTAAATATTATAAATATGTGTATATTGCTCTAAGACAAGAAGAGAACTAAAAAACTATATCATTTCAGAAAAAAATGTTTTGTCTATAAAGACAATGGTTAAAGAAACCTGAGTAAATGATGCTCAGGTGTTCTGAGTGAAGTTCTGCCTTATTGATAGACTCAAAAAAAAGAATGTGATCCTATTGAGACAAGTACCACATAACCTGTGTGTATTTTCAGTCAGTTTTATTGTTTTGTAGACTTTAGGTTTGATTTTTCATTTCTGAAATTGATTTTCTTATTTTCAAATTACATACCTTCTTTCCCATAAGTGCATGAAGACATAGAATTTTGCCAATTAAAAGCTTCCCATTGTACTTTTTTTGTGACCTGCTTAAAGGTACCAGGAAAATGAGGAATATCTGCATCTAAACTGATTTTATTGTTATGTGTTTCTTCTATGCATGTTAATATATTGTCATGAGTTATAACTATTTGTCTCTGTCCAGATAATTATATTATTTACATTGTTCTTGCCAATAAAATATAATCTAATTACGCAAAAAGGAAAGAGATGAGTGTAGTAAAGAGATTGACTTAAGAGATTTATTTACTTTTTCTTTATTAGTGGGCCTTTCATTTATGAGCAGGTTGCGGGGTGCAACATTATGTAATGCAGTGTAATATGAAAGGGAAACTCTTCATAGAAGGGCTGAAGTCTTGACCTTGTTAGCAAAAAATGTGTCACGATGGATACAACAGCCTGAGAGAGGTGAGGCTGCTACTGCTCCATGTGCTCTCTCTCAGCTTAGCAATAATTTTCTCTGTAATACTGAACTAAGTTAGTTCAGCTACACTGTACTAAACTAATCCTTGAATCTCAGGCATCTGAACAACTGGGAGGTGGATTACAAGTTTTCATGGGGTACAAGGCCAGGTGACCACAATAATACTTACAAACAAGAAAATTATGAAATTGATAATTAATACATTCAGCTTCTTACTAGATTAAAAAAATGCTGAGGAACGGCAGGTAGTGGAGATGCAGCAGCACCATAAAATCAATGCATGAAGCCAGATCCCCAGCACAAAACTCAAGATCTTGACCAAAGCAGTGAACTTATTTGTCAGCACGTGGTACAACAGAGTGCTGCTCAAATATGCAGTGCATGTGTTCAGCTAAGGACAGGGTTACTCCTTTAGTCTTATAAAGAAAAAGGTAGGTTCATGTAGATACTGCTCATGGGACCAGGAAATTTATATAGTATGGTTTTGAGCCCATAGCAGTAGTCTTAAGTTACCTTTATCAAATATTTAACTATGTATGAAGTTTCAGACCAGTAATTACAAAAAAACATGAAAGAGGGAATGCTCAGGGTTACAGATTTTTTCATGTAATGGTTTGAACTCTAGAACAGCTCCTCAAATCGTTTTACCAATATTAACAAAGACAATTTTGCTGACTGAGAATGCTACCACAAACTGAAAAATAAATAGTTAATGTAGAATGTATGGACAGATGAAGCATATGGTAGACATCGGTAGTTAAATTAATTTATTTTAGCTTTGTTTAGGATACTAAGATTAGTGGTATCAGATGTAGGTGTGACAAAAGGATACTTTTTTGGGGGTGCAGTGTCTCCTCCACGACCTGTGCTGTTTTGGCACACATTCTGCTGGCAGATCCTTCTCTGCCAGCAGTGAGGGTAAATCTTCCCCTCTCTTTGGCACTTGTGACAACTCATTTGAAGGACAGTGACCAGTTTTGGGCTCCCCAGTACCAGACCAGAGTGAGTCCAGCAGAAGGTAACAGAGATGGTGAGGAGGCTGGAGAACCTGGCATACAAAGTTGAGCGCTGCGCCTGCTCAGCCTAAAGAAGGGAAGGCAAGGCCGATCCGCTACATGGTGGAGCCAGATATCTCCCAGAGGGGTACAATGAAGGGGTGAGAGGCAGCAATGGGGACAATCTCGAAGGTGTCGAATGCCAACTAGATGAAAGGAAAAAAATATCATGATGGTGATCACGTGCTTGAAGAGGTCAACCAGAGAGGCTATAGAGTCTCCGTCCTTGCAGATATTCAAAGGTCAGCTGATCATGGCTGTGAGCAACTTGTTTTAGCTGACACTTTCTTTCAGCAAGGTATTGGACCAAATGACTGCTAGAAGTCCCTTACAACCTATGTAATTCTATGATTCTTTGATTCCCATTCATAGCCATTCATATATGTTCATATACACTCATACACGTATAAGAATCTACAAATCTACAATTCTCCTGTTCTTGTCTAAACAAAGTTCTGGCATCTAAGCTTAATGCAAGAAACTTAAAAGAGACTTTGCTTACAGCAGCCACCCACACAAAATTTGTGGGAATGACAGAATATGACAGTGCAGGCCCTTTCTTGCTGCTGTTCCAGGCATACTCCTGCAGACAGTCATTGGTGCTTCATGGCACAAAGAATCATTGCACACATTGTACTAAATGAATGCTGCCCATAATTCATATGTGATAATGTTTGTAACAGGACTGTATGGAACAAAGCACTCCCCCCCCCCCCATATATATTTTCTTTATCCTCACTTTTTACTGGCAATAAACCTGTGTTCTGAATGTTAGTAAAATATGCAGTGCCTCTTCAATTTACAGCAAATTCCTTGAATTTGAAAAAGTAAATCTGATTTTTTTTTTTGTTCTAGAATATCTGCAAATAACATTTATCTTGTCATCCCTTATTTTCTTACTGTTAACTGTAGATGGAATCTCCCAGGTCCCTCTCAGCAGAGCTGCTTTCCAGCAGGTCAGCCCCCAGCCTGTACTGGTGCATGGGGTTCAACCTCCCCAGGTGCAGCACTCGACACTTGCCCTTGTTGAATTTCATCATGTTCCTCTCTGCCCAACTCTTCGGCCTGTTCAGGTCCCGCTGAATGGCAGCGCAGCCTTCCAGTGTATCAGCCGCTCCTCCCAGTTTTGTGTCATCAGTGAACTTGCTGATGGTACACTCTGGACAGGTTCTGACAAGTTTGATATTCTAGTATTACAAAATGGCAAAGTAAATTATTTTTAAAGCTTGCCAAACTCTGTCTAGATCCAGTAATTAGGGATAAAGATTTATGTTAATTTCACAGGGTAGGGACAAAATGTTATATTTCATTAATATGTGATATTACTATTGCTGTCTTGGGAAAGCAATGAAATCAAGTATGGTTGTTTTTCTAAACACAGTCATTCTGTAACTGAAGAATTTTCTTCATTGATTAGATAAGATTAAATATTCTTTTTTTATTAAACTTTAACCTCTGTACTGTGGCTAGTAGTATACATCTGCCTTGATTTGATAATAGAATTTTAAACTCATCTCTAATTCATGAGGGATTGAAAAACCTGTTTCAGAAAACCTCAAAACTCTCAAAATTCATTGCTATGACATTTCCCAATTGGACTGAACTTTAAGATGTTTGTAACACATTGTAAATAGTGAAAGGAAGCCTGATCTCCTGCACTCTAGAGTAACTCTTAAAGTTAATGAAGCTGAAAATTTTGTGAGCAAGAGCATAATTTGTCTATGTGTCCTGACAAATATGAACTGTAAACTTTTTTCTTTTGAAGATTTAAGAACTCAGATATGAATAAAATATGTGCAAACAAAGAAATTGAATACACTTATATTTTTAAAACATAATATGAAATGGAGTGGTTCTTTTTTACTCCTGAATATTAAATGCATTGTGTCAGCCAAATGAAGATAGAATATGTATTCAATCAATGTCGAAATATGACACTTTAAACTCTATTTGCGTAAGAAAATTTCATCTGCTGGTCACCACAAGATGCAAATAAAACATACAATTCAGAAGTTGAAGCCAAATTCTACTTCTATTGGAGATGAACTTCAGCACACATTAATGGATTTTTTTTTTCTGTAGAAGACACTTTTTTATATACTGGAGAAGTTCAAGAACATCTTTCTCTGACCTTTTTCATAGATGAAATGCAGTGAAATAAATTGTGTTATACAGGGTACCAACTGCAAGTTGAAATTCTTGCACCAATGAATTTTCCACTTAGTACTATAATCTGCTTTCTTACTGAAGTTGTAACTAGAACATTTCTATTATGTTTCTGACTCTGAGTGTTGCAAACATTTTTGAGATTAATAATAAATGAAATATTTATGGGTTGGAGGATGTCCTAGTACAAATATTATAGAATATGTGGATGCTAAGGACTTTCTTCTAAGGAACTTTTAATTTAGAGTGTTATTTTGCAAGAAAATTAAATTCAGGTATACCAGTTGGAGTTTTTTCTTGAATGAGGAATAGAGAAATTATTGCCTGTACAGCTCATAGAGCTAGTACCTCATTAACTAACATATTTCCATTGACTTAAACTAAATTGCAGGAGTTGGGCTATTCAATTTGTATTATCTATGAAGTTATTTAATATAGAATTGAGTTTGAGTGTAGGAATTCCTCATAGGCTTCTTATTCTCTGCTGAGTGTATGTCACTTCAGTATCTGTTTTGGTTTTCAAATGTTCCTACTGTCAGATACAGCATATGAGAAAAAAGAAAGCCTCAGAAATGCTTAATGACACTATGCTATTTCACCATCCACACATACATACAGAAGAACTTTTTTTTTTTTTTTCATCTAACTCAACAATACAACTAATCTTAAGATAAGTTTGTTGTTCCATTGCTAAGTAACAAAAATAGACATTAGATGTTTTGGAAACATGGACATATTCATCCTGTGCAGAAGTGACATTACAGATAATAATGACTTCCATAACCTCCTCTTTTTCCCTTAAGACATAAATATATGGCTGGAGAATTAAAATAATATAGTAGTTAATACTTTAAAGAACTATATAAAATTAAAAAATATCCTTAATAATTTGAAAAGCAAAAGTAATGAATTTAATGAATTTTTTTAAATCTAAAATGCACATCCAGAAGTCTTACTGTGTCTCAAAAAACCCGTTCAAGGTATGAATGTGTGAGTGACCTGTTGTAAAAAGAGCACAACTGATACTGCTGCAACTCTGTGAAAGAAGTGACAGCTTGGATCAGAATATGGTTGGCTTTTGCCTTAAAAATTTATTTTGGTGTGTTTCTCAATCTTACCGCATAACAGGAGAACAGAATGAATGGATCGGAAGAGATCTCAGACTCTACAGCCTCACTATCCTGTGTAGGAGCTGCATTAATTAAGACTTTGTTAGGGGGGAGGAAGGAAGAAGAAATCTTCATTCTCTCTTTTGAGACAGAAAAATGGAAGTTATTTTACTTGAGAATTTTGGAAACTGGTATTCAAAGTGTCATGTTTACATAGTCATCTTTGCAATAAAATGTTATGGGAATGTACTGTTTTCTTTGAACTAGAGCAGCTATGTCTTTCACGGGTCACAGCATCAACTTCCAGTAGCAATGGCCTTACTCAGGAGAGCTGGATTTTCCATTCTTAATTAATCCAATCATCAGTTATATCATTTGGTAGCTGAGTGAACTTTATGTGCATGTTCTACTCAGGACTGAGTTTCTTTTTGTATAAACTGGAGATAATATTCTTGCTTTATGTGAATGTTTCAAGGACTAAATAAATGTCTGAGTAGTGTTCTGAAAGGTATAAGAAGAAAGTTCTATGTTGTAAACATTGGTATTACTCTTTGGGAACAGTACAAATTAACATCATAAAAGTGGGAGGTAGGAGTGTAAGCCTGTCTCTGAAATCCTAGCTTAACTACTTTGTTTACTTGGTTCTCCTGAATGTCCAGAATCTTGGCAATTTTCTGCAGGACACACCAAGCCCAGATTTTCAAACTTTTACTTCAGTTGTGTGGCATTTGTGAATTTAAGATATACTTGTTCCTAATACTTGTTAGGAAATGGTTTATGAAGTGTTTTTTTTTTTTCTCTTTGTAAAAAAATACAGTGGAAATAAAAGAGAGATTTTGATGATCAACTTAGTGGAAAAACTTTAGTAAGCCAGGTTTTGAATGAGTACTTCCAAAATGGTTAGATACCAGAGAGGTTATTTGTTTTGAACTTATCTGGCTTGTTGCTAGAGCTTGTGTGAGGGAAACACACAGACACAGATGGTACCGGAGTGCTCAGTGGTAAATGAGTTCTGGTGAAAGACTCATGCAGTTAATGTGGAGGTGACGCAGTGGGACTTCCTCTTTATTCTAAATGGATCAGCCAGAGGCATTGGAGGGAGGACTGATTCTACATGAACAAGTAGAACCCCACCCTTTTAGTCCTTGTTTTCATCAACATTTCTTTGTCTTTTGTGGCTTTCAAGGTCATCTGTGACCTCTGAGTTCTTACTCGAGTCCTCCAGAGACCACAGAGTGAAGAAATATTATTGCCTTCTTGCATTTTCATAATATTAAGACAACAGAGATCCACTTCAGTCTGATTGCTTTCTTGACTAGCAGACCATGTTGCTATTTTATTATTACCAGAAAACCTCACTCATTCAGACTAATGACTGAGAAACCCGTTGCGAGTTACTGAAATATGCAAGCTGGTCAAGCAAACAAGGCTAACCCTCCCTTTCCCAAATACAAAGTGCTCTTGATTCATTGATCTGTAACAAATGACTTTAAACTGATTTTCCAAATTTCAGAAAATGGAATGGGATTGCAGCAGACTGACAATGGTTTTTAAAAAAATCTCGGAAGGAAAAGAAACACTGTAAACAGGATGAGCACGTGTGCATAAGACTGTGTGTGAATATTTGTTATGAACAGTGCAGTAGGCTCACAGACATCATTAAAAATTACTGCACAGTCTTGTAGCAGTAGAATTTGCATTGCTCTGCTGTTATAATTTATTTCTTATGTTGTGATAGTGCCCAGGAGTCCAGTGATAGACTTCAAATGAGCTTCATTCTCTATTACACAGAACAAAAAGAGACTCTCTGTCCTCATTTATTTCATTATGAATCGATTAACAGGTTTCTACATATTTATAAAAGTTTTAATGTAAAAGTAATTTTAATTATTTCTGATTATTACAATATGCTGGTAAGTTAGGGATGAAGCATTTTGCTAGAATTAATGACAATTAACTGTCACTCTATTGAAAAACCTCATGGGAACTGGAAACCAGCAGACATTTTTCAATACTAATTAGAAATGAATCTTCCTCTCCAATCTCAGAATAAGCCACTGAATTTTGTCGCTAGCTCATTTAAAACAGAATAGAAAAGAGAGACTTTTCAGTGCTCTCATTACTGCACGACTGTTCATCCTCTACTCCAGCACTTGAAAAAGCAAAACAATAAAACCAGGCAAGGCTGCAGAGAATGTAACAAACTAACTCCAACATTTTCATTTAACATACTTTTCTTTCCACAGTTAAACCAGGTGGACTCCTTCCCTGCTACCAGGAATGTCTAACATCTACAACTACCTTGAGTTCTTCACATAACTCATTTATTTTGCACGTAAACAGGATGTTACCCATTAACTTCCCTCAAAACAATCTCTTGTTGTGAATGCTGTGACATTTTATCTTGTTTTGTTTTGTTTCTAACAATTTTCCATGCCACACATGGCAAAAGGTTTCCTGGGTCAAGAAAATCATCTTCACTTTAGACTCAGGTAGTTCACAGGTCTGCAGCTGCTGTTTCCTGAGGCTCTGGGTTAACCTGCAGGAACTGTTACCAGTGTTGTTGTCTGTCTGTCAAATTAAGAAACATGGAGTTCTGTCCTTCACTCCTGTAAGAAAATGGTCCTTTTAAAGCTGAATAATCTCAGTGCTGAAATATCTGACCTTGCTGAATGAATCTCATCTAAATATTGTACCACGTTTTCCTACAATTAGTTTTATCTTCGTAGAAAAGAGTTTACAGCAGCATCCCTAAAACCCCTAGAGAGCTTTCTACCCACTAAAAACAAAGATAACTTTATTTATATATATGGTGCATGCAATCTTTTGTCTGTCTAAAATAAATCTTGCCAACACTGTCAACATCATTCTGTAATATTGTCAGAATTATCTCTTGCTGCTATATGCCCATGATCCATAAAGTCCTGGTTCCTGTAGACACATACATATATATATGTAAATACACAGATGTGTGTACATACATATGTATATACATACAATTACATGTAGTTCTAACTGTGCATTAAACATTAAAAAAAGTAGTCTAAACATAGTCTAAATTTACTCAAAAGAAAAATAGCAAAAGACCATATACCCATACTATCTTATCTTATTGAGTATGGATGGAAAATCAAAGCCAAATATAATTCTGGATTTGCCCTTAATGCTTTTTTTTTTTTTTAATGAAAATTTTCCATTGACGCTGGGAACTACTTTGATTTAATAAGATCACAAGAAATGTGACCATTTTCATGGCCATGTACAGTTTCTAATGAACAAAATACTAGAAAATTCAGTCATATATGTTGCCTTAATAAAAAATAAAGTTTAGTAAAATTGAAGAACAATACAGATTGCTTGCTGAAAGGAAGCGTCAACTAGAGGAAGTAGCTCACAGTCATGACAAGATGAATTTTGAATACCTGCAAGGATGGAGACTCCATGGTCTCTCCTGGCAACCTCTCCCAGCTTATGATCACCCTTGTGATATTTTTTCCTTGCATCTAGCAGGCATTTGCCATCTTCCAGACTGTCCTTCCTTTGTGTCTCTCCTGGAAATGTCTTGCTTTTTTGTCTGATCAGGTAGCAATCTGGCCTTCCCCAATGTTGTGGTTTACCCGGCTGGCAACTAAGCACCACGCAGCCCCTTGCTCACTCAGTGGGATGGGGGAGAGAATTGGGAAGAAAAAAAAAGGTTAGAGCCATGGGCTGAGATAGAGACAGCTTAATAAGAGAAAATAATAATAGTAATAATGAGAATGGTAAGAGAATATACAGAATATACAAAATGAATTATGCAAAATGCAATTGCTCACCACCCGCCGACCAATGCCCAGCCCGTCCCAAGCAGCGATCACGCCAAATGTCCCCCCCTTCCTTCTTCTTCCCCCAGCTTATAAACTGAGTGTGACGTCATGTGGTATGGAATAGCCCTTTGGTCAGTTTAGGTCAGCTGTCCTGGCTGTGTCCCCTCCCAGCTTCTTTTGCACCTGGCAGAGCTGAGAGCTGAGAAGTCCTTGGCCAGTATAAACACTACCCAGCAACAACTAAAACATCAGTGTGTTAACATTCTTCTCATCCTAAATTGAAAACACAGCACTATACCAGCTACTAGGAAAAAAATTAACTCTGTCCCAGCTGAAACCAGGACACCTGAGACTTCCCTTCTTTAGTCTGAGCAGGCGTAGCGCTCAACCTTGCATGTCAGGTGCTCCAGTCCTCTCACCATCTCGGTGACCTTCTGGCAGACTCACTCTGGTCTGGTACTGGGGAGCCCAAAACTGGTCATTGTCCTTCAAATGCGATGTCATAAGTGCCAAAGAGAGGGGAAGGTTCACCTCCCTGGACCTGATGGTGGGGTCTTGCCAAAACAGCCCAGGCTGCAAGCAGCCACCTTCTCTGCTGCCAAGCTCCCTAGTGGCTCACCTTCTACTTACTTTCCAGCGCATATTTTTCTGCAAAGGTGCCATCTAGCAGCTTTCTAGATAGGTAGATAGATGGACAGATAAATGTGTTTATACATACATATTTGTGTGGGTTTGTGTACATATTTACTGAGGGGAAGAGTTGAAAATAGTCTTCCTTTCTGGGAAACTGTTTCACAAAATCTGGATCCCCTGTTCTCCAGCAGAAGTTTCTCAGATTCTGAATGAGCTGAACAACATGAATCTTTTTTCCAACTTAAAATTCAACTGCTTTATGTTTCTGTCTTTTTCCAGCTTGTCCAAAGCCCAAGAATCTAAATAACAATGTTTGTTTTTCTGCTTCTTGTCCACGTGAAACAAGAAACTAATGAATGTAAAAGACACACTTAAAAGGGACTAATCATACAAAATTGCCAGACTGAAAATACATGTATTAACCTTGAAGAAAGTTTGCAGCTTCTGGAAGTTCATCAAAAACTTTTTTTTCTCTCAAATTCTTCCTTTAGTATATGCATGTGTACACGCATACCAACAAACACACATGGAAAACCAACCTTATGAGCAAGAATCAGTTGTTCATACAGCAACTCTTATATTTTAGTAAATATGTATATATGTATATATTTTATATATATATATAACATCAGAAGTTTATTTTTGTTCAGCATAAAATCTCCTGCAGTATTTAAGAAAATACTAGTTCATCACAAGGAGTCAATGCAATTTTATGTACTTTTCTAAGTACATTAGAAATCCAGAGAAATGGTTTATGTATTTTTTAAAATTCATTTCATCCTTGGTTACTAACCTTTTTATTCAATTTCCTTTGTTGGTTGAAAATTGTCTTATTAATCCATTATGTCAGAAGTATAATTCCTTCCTGGTTCCTGAACAAATTATTCACAAAGAGAATAAATTAAAATGCTTCTGGGGGAAAGATCTGCTTTATAAGCAACCCAGATACCTAATATATTAGACCTAATTAATAAAGCTATCTAAAGCACTGTTACATTATTAGATATGCTTTTGTTTCTTTAGAGGTGCTCAGTGTAATAGAAGTGCTGGTGTCCTTTAACCTCAGTGACTGTGTTTACTATGTAAAAACACCCAAGAAAGGAAATAATCTCTTCCATAGTTTAATACTTTCTCCCTACTTCACACATAAATTATGGAAGAAATATAGAAGTAGAGGGGCTAGGGAGGCAATCATCTGATACAAGTCTAATTTCCAGTGATGTCTTTTACTACAAATGTAGCAAGAGCAATTACCATGTTCCTTTTCACTTTGTCTTTCTCTCAGTTGCTAAGAGTGTGTGTTTGGTCCAAGCTTCTGTTAGAGGGGATTCTAAGGCTATAGGGTGTCAAAGATGGATGGATAAAGTGGTATGATGATTTATGGCTACTGCATCTATTATGGGTAAAAAATAAATATGCGCTTCTGATCAAGAAAATAAGATTATTTTAACATGACACATTTCCCTGTGACCGTCACAAATTTACTGAGTTTTCTTTAAAATTTTACGTTCTGCTTTCCAGAGCATTCTAAGACATCTAGATATGCCTATCACTTAAAATGGGATTGCTTTTATCTTTCTGACCTGCCATTTCCAAATCACAAACTTGGTCTCCCAAATCTTGAGATAAAAATGTTCTACCCAGTGGGGCTTCCTATAATTTTTCATTAATACATAGCTCTGGTTAGTGGGAAAACCTATGGGAAATTCTGGAATTCACATTAACTTCTGAACCTAATGTCAAATGGTAGAAATCTTTTCTTATAATGTATCTCTAAGAAATATTAGAATCTAACTTCATCTTGATAAGACTGAAACTAGTGATTTTTAACTTTTCTGTTTGGAATATAAATTAATAAACATAATTCAATATAATATAATCAAAATGTTTTGACTTTACTGGAATATTTCATTTGATAGGTCATACCTTAAAAATGTATATTTTGTTTTTAAAAATATGCAGTATTTCAACTGATGGAAATAAACCATTCAGTCATATCCTATTTAGACCAGAAGAAATCAGTACAATCTTAAGAAAAAAAAATTTTAGTTTATCAACATTTCATGAACAAAAGAAAGAAACAATGATCTGGCAGACTATTTTCAAAAAGCTTTTGTAAAATGTAGTCATTGGAAACATGACAAGACCTCTGTTCTGCCATACTCTCAAAAAATTACCGTATAAAGCTGCCAACTAGCTTGTGATACTCAAGTTCTGGATTCTACTTGACAAATGACAAAGGAGGGGGAAATTGCTTGCCTTTATGATACCTGAAAATCTAAGAATTCAGTTGTATTTTAATTCTTTATGAAAAATTTATTACTTTGTTCCGAGTGAAAAGTAGTAAACCTTGACCTTGGTCAGTGTGTGTAAAACTGTAGAAAGACAAAGTGTGATCTACCTTTGTGTATAATGTCAAAAATATTTCAGCAACAATTCTGGGGTTTGTGTGGTTACAGTGAACATATTTTGGTCCTTCTGGGAAGAACTGAAAACAATTATGGTATACATGATGGAGTAGTCTACAGTGCTGCTGTTGTTATGCCGTTGTCTTTCATAGAACATACGATGTTTCATAGTGCATCTGTGGGAAAAATTCCAAGTCCTCTGACTCTTTCAAAAATTACCAGTTTTCTGTGTGGTCTTAACACATTCTGGTTGAACCAATACTTTCTCTAGCAAGTATTTATTTCATATTTACTGTATAAGTTCATTAAAAAAAACGCTTTTGCATTTTGCTTAATGTTTTATTAGTTCGGCTAAAAACAGACTCTCCCTCTTAAACGGTCAAACTGATAGACAAAGCCAAACTGATTTTGGCACAAGAGCCAGCTTTAAACCTGTGTCCTAACAAAGAAATAATAATAATTACCAAAAAAAAAACTAAAGGTAATTTTATTATTAATATTTTAAGTTGGTTGGTTTGTTGAATTTTGCTTTTAAATTGCAAACTCTAGGTAAAACGAGAATGAAAACAGAATGAAGGCTGGATGAGCTCGTTTCAACCAGGAAGATTCTTAGAGATCTTGATTGAGAGGTCATAAGAAGAAAGCTTATTTGTTGCATTTATAGTATGCCTAAGATGGCGAGGCAAGGAAACAGAGAGAAGTTTGACACGTCTCTGTATATTTATATTTCTTCCTTTAGTTGCTCAGTGTAAGTTTTGCTTTGGGAGCCTGTGGGAAAGGACTGCTCTCCCACATTACTGGCTGTTTAACATCAGTTCCTGAACAAAGCCGATACATGCAGCGGCTGGGTGGCGCATAGCAACCACACCGTGTACATGCTTAAACTCAAACCATGGCAAGGATGTTTTGCAAGCAGAGCAGACTGCAGAGTAACTGAGGTGTACTAATGGGGTTTGCCATTCTCCATTTTACCCAGCTGCAGAGCTCTACAAACACTGGTCCTAACCATTTGTGTCCTACAAAACACCACTTTATATCCCCCAAATATAAAGAATAAGAGGCTATAGAGTCCTCTTCTTTAAAGTTATTAAAGACATATCAGCTCCAGGAATTAAGTAAAGGGCAAGCTGGCACAAAAGTGAATGAACAAAACGGGCCAAGAATTTAAGTGGAAAATTGCAAGAAATGTTTGTTTTCTTAAGTACCAAGGAAAAGAAATTCAGAAACAGCTTCTCAATATTAGCTTGGGCAAAAATCTGAACAAACCAATTTTCAAAACAAAGCTTGAAAAATTTATGACAGCAGTTGCATGTTGTAGTTTTCTTCGATAATACAGACTGGGCTTGATGAACCAAAAGGTTCCTTCAAGTCTTACATCATATGAAAGCAATTAGTTTAAATTAATTTTCTATTAAATTGTATATTTAATCAATATTGGAATATATGATTCTTCTGAAGCACATTTTAACTGGAAACCTCTGAAAGATTCCCCAGAGTATTTGATTTTGAATGCTGCACATTAGCATTCCATTGCTAATTGAGCAGGAAGGTCAGTCTGAGATGTTTGTTCCTCCATGTCTGTGTTTTTCTATGAATAATTTAATCTTACCTTTTCTTTGAATTGAAGAACAGATAAACATTTTTCCCACTAATGTTGGAAGAAACATGTAAACATACGACACACATTCTTACTTCTGATTTCAAACTAAGGAAAAATACTTTCTGGCTGTAAAAAAGTAAAAATTGAAGTTTTCCTAACATGGAATATATTTACTTTTCTAAAGTTTCTTCTGTTAAAGACATAGGAATCTTTAATTTTACACTTTTTGTTAAATTATACTTTTTAAAGTGCATAGGAGTAGTAGTGTAGCAATATAACACAACTGATATTTTCTGACCTATATATCTTCATAACTATTAAAATACTAATAAAAAATACTGTGAAATTTTAATTTTGCACATAATTTTTAAGTGTATTAATCCATGACTAAAAAAAAGTATATAGTCATTTATTTCTCCCCAATATCCAAATACATCTTCTGATAGCTCCAGATGTAAGAAGCCACAGTTCAAGTTTTCTTGACAGTGTCTTTGATAATTGCTGATAGCGTTCTCATGCTGTCTGGGGACAGTTCCTTGGGGACTCAGTCCACAGAATCTGTTTGTCTAGTCTGACTTCGCTGATCCTAACAAGAATGAATTCCCTTAGCACTGATGAATGCATAAATACTGAGGCCTGTCTAATCTGATCCTGTATGCAAACATGAACTAAGATAATTTTTGTTCAGAACAATTATGTGTCTTAAAAAGAAATCATAATCCATTACATAGGTCTTTTGGTGAAGTCTCATGAGTAAAATCTCAGTTCTTTTCATTATAGCAGTCTAAACATGGGAAAATTTGGCCTTGTTACTCAGCTGTGTTTGATAAAACCTGTAGTTGAATTTTTGAGGAGTATAAGTTTCAGCAGTGCATTAGAACAGTAAAGGGTTCAGCATAAAATTTCGAAAAAAAATGTATCCATTTGCTAAGTGAGTGTGAGTCACATTTATAAAGGTATAAGTCTTTGTCTGGAGGAGGAAATGGTTGTTAGCAAAAATGTAATTGCAGACACTTTCGTGAGTATCAGAGATATCTGTATACTGCAGATTCTGATTTGAGTAAGGGCTAAGATATTAAAGAAAAAGAGATATCAGAAGGGTCCCTTAAGTTGAAAGACTTGAAGGGTTTAGACCTGAAACCTACGTATAGATAAGTCAACATATGTTTTGTGTCTGGGGCTGAAATACTTAAATACACCTAATATATGTGAACAATAAGGTGTACTGTCAATTTATGAGAGACAGATGCAAGAATAGTAAACATCACCATGCAGTGGAAAGATATTTTCATTTTAGAAATTATCATGGTACCTTCTTAGAACTGGCATTAGCAGAATCAAATCAGTTGTGAACATTAAGTACTACTGTTTGATGGCCAGCCGGATACATAGACAGAGGAGTAACAGTTTAACTATATAGGAAATAAAGATATTTTTTATTTAAACTTGGCTGTTTCTTGTGGTGTTTATCATCTATAAACCACAAATCATGTTTTCAAATATTTGTTATGTTTGTATTTATCATATGTAGAGTGGTACTCATTCTTTGTTCTCTACTCTGGATGGAGAAACTTGACGTTCTGATTTGATATGATTTCCTCTATCCCTTCTTGTCATTCCAGAGAGAGTCCCTGCAAATTGAAAATCATGTTAGGAATTAAGAGACGTCAATTGCTGCAGTGAATATCAAAACATCTTTAATAAAACCAAAATATTAATGTGCAGAGGGTTTTAAAATCAGCTATAACAACAGCCAGGATAGAATAACAATGTAAGAAAAGCTGAGAACAGTCTGCACTGGACCATGTGCCAATATTGAAAATCAATTAAACTGAAATCCATAACTAATATATAACCTAGCCCAGAAAGTACTTCAAAATAACTGAAGAAATTGTTTAGATTCTGAGGTTATTTTATTTATTTGTAGTTCAGAGAACAAGGTAAAATTTAATCCATACAATTTTACACATAGCATGATAACACCAGCTACTTCCATTTACCATGCCACTTCTTATATAATTTGATTTGACATGAAAGCGTGCATATAAATACCTTGCATTTGATACCAGTCTGGACTTCTTCTTTAATGGGACTGTCTGCAATAGATGTTATGCCTAAAAGTCAAGAACTACCCAGCCTCATGTGCAGACTCCAGCTGGGATTCCCACCTTAGCTAGGGGAGGGAGCAGGCAGGGTACATGGAGGTAGTGCACAGCCCCAGCTCACTCCAGGCAGGGCAATGCGACCATGTGCTTCTATAACCTGACTGATATGTCAATTTAGATCAGTAATGCTAGATACCAGAAGGGCAAGACTAGCAGAAAATCTCAAGCAAATTACAGATGTCCTCCAGCTGCAAATTTATCTTCCTATCTATCTAGTACAAACAGCTAATAGTCTGCTGGCCTAGCAGTTGAGAGAAAACAGAGGGCACACCATCCAGATAGGCATCACTATCTATAGACAGTCACTTTGAACTCATTCAGAAATTAAACTGAGTCTTTCCCTATTTTGCCAAAGACCTATGTCTCTTCAGAAAGAAGGCTGAATGGGGAATTCTCCTTTTTAAAAGACATGTAGATGTGGCACTTAAGGACATGGTTTAGTGGTGGACTTGGCAGCGTTAGTTTTATGGTTGGACTCCATGATCCTAGGAGTCTTTTCCAACCCAAATGATTCTGTGTTTCTATGATTCTAACTGACAAGCTTCAGCAATATTAACTGAACAAAATTTTTCCTAATATCTGAAGACAAAGGGTTGGTCTTTTGACATAGGCACTTTAGAATCTGTGCAACATTGACGGTCAATTTTGTCTCTTACTCCTTTAAGCCCTTCTGAATATTTTACCAGTTGTGTATTGTTCAAGTTTTATTTCTGTTTTGTATGGGGAATAGTTTAAAAAATATTCAGGCTGTTAAGAAATATTTGCAAAGCAGTATTTTGTAACTAACAAAGCTTTTTTCTCCCCAAAGTAACCTTATTTTTAAAACTTCACTTGAAGATTGTATTATAGTCATTAAATGTGTTTTGGTTTGCCTTACTTAAACAGGGAATTCATTAAATGCAGACAATTTCAAAAGTAATTCTATTTACTTACCATTTTGAATAAGGTGTTTAATTTCATCCAAATATCAAAATAGCTAAGGGAACATACATTTGTTTAACCTTTTCACCATGCTGGGGATACATACTACTTATAAATGTATCACAGCTTGGAAGTCTTAATAGCTCCAGCTCTCGCATTACTTTCCAACAGATAAAGTAGCTATTTACCCACCAGACAGAGGTGCAGTAGAGATAAATTGGTTAATGTGGATACAGCGCTTTGAAAACTCTGACCTTTATATGAATGCTAAATATTACCCATTTGGGACTGATGTCTAGATACTGTGTGCTGGTTTTTTTTACTACTGTTTACATACTGCTTGATACTATATTCACATACACAAAAACTTCATAAAACATATCCTTCCCTTTAAGCTTTGTCACTTCATAGCCCTTTTTTTCCTCCTCCTTTTTTCTTTTGAGGATATTGTTGAAATAATTACTATCCTGGCTTTGGGAAACTTTTGTAATAGAGACAGGTATCTAATCTCAAGCTGTCAATGATAGTTAATTCAGAGAGAAATCCAAACTAGTCCACAAATGTGGTAGCTGTGTTGTGGTTTAACCCTGTATGGCAACTAAGTTATAAAATAATATGTACCTTGAGGTCACTTTGTGTTTTTTTTTCCTCTGGACTGTTTAAAGCCATTCAGTTTCCCATACTGTTCACACTGATGTCTTTTATGTGACTGCTGGTTTTGATTTCATTTGCTTACCTTACCTTAAAGGAAGTAGGTCTCAGTACCTATTCCACTTTAAACGACATTATTTTACACCTTTCATCTCGTTTTGTTAAACTGTGCTAAGTTAGTTCTTCACATTTTGAAAAATGTCTGCAAATAAGTGTGAGGAGAGTAGACAGTATGAGTGGAGAGGGAACTAATATTCACAGACTAAGAGAAAAATCTTGCTTCAGTGAAGTCACTAGCAAAACTGCCAGTGATTTCAATACAGCTATTATCTGACACCATCTCTGAACTTGGCATATTTGTTTCTAAAGAAACTTCAGAAGTGGTCCCACATTTCAAATCATTCTGATTCTTTCTCTTCTGCTTGGATTTTATGTTAAAATAAAGATACTGAAACGAGGACACTTTGTGTTCCAAAATTTGTTAGGAGAGTATCACAATACCCATAATGCATGACACTGCTAGTTATTCCTTCCTAAATAGTATTAAAAATCATTTGACCTAATAGAGTCCTCCTACCTTGTTATCTCTTTTATAAATATACATAATTGAGAGGTTTTACTGAAGAAGAAAGAGGAATAGGAATGTTAAATAGCTTACCTAATTTTATCCTGGATGAAATTTGTGTGATGAGCTGAAAGTACCAGTTAAAATATTCTGGGTTTCAAATGTCACTTATGTATGCATATGAAAAAGAATCAAATCTTGAAGTTTTATTCATTGCAGCTTTATAAAATTCTTCAGTGTTTACGCAACTGGATTCATGTTTGGGTGAATCAGTTCTTATACTGGCACAGTATCAGACACACAGGTTGGTCGGGTGTATTTTCACCTGTATCTTTCTGCAAACCCACACCCAAATTTTTAATGCATCTCATAAATATTAATAGGAGAATGAATTAGAAGGCATTACTGATGGAAAATGATAAAGTTCAATTACTTTAATTATTCTTCTTAGGAATATTCTAGGAAGAGAGCATTGTTGTGTTGGGTTCCTCCTCCCCCTTTAAAAATATAATTAATGTTTAAATTGCTTTTACATTGAAGCAGCATAAATTCAGTTAGGAGTTAAATGCCTGTACTAAGAAGAATTAATATAAAAACGATTAAATCTGAACAATGGTCTTAACATAAAAGATGACCCATGCCAAGAAGATCATGCAATACGTAGCACTATTTTTTTAATATTTCCTGTAGACATAAATATCCTCTCAGTGAAAAATCACAGTGAAAAGTCAGATATCCTAACTGTGATATGAAATTTTGTTATCATTAATCTTTGATTCCTACAATGAAAACATGTTAAACTGAAGCTTGTTCCAAGGAAAGGCTGTATGAAGTTTTGTGCATTCACCCTTATTATCTACAGCAGACTGAGTTCAGCATTGTACTTAGTGAGCATGAACTTAAATTTCATTATGCAGTTACTGTCTTTGCCTTCATGAGATGGTGCAGGCAAGCTATCCATAGTTAGCTATATTAATAGTTTAATCACAGTTTTCTCACTTGGGATGCAGCAGGAAAATTCTCAAATGTGGGGCTGAACCACAAATATTCTTCAGGTCGGGCTAAACATAGTAGAAAACTCCTCATATGGTGATTGGGAGAAGAGCTGACAAGTAATGAAACACTTCATGAACAGGGAAGTTTGATCATCAAGAGGACAAGGGGAGAAAGGGGTGGAAAACATTGCAGAAAGCTAAGGAAAAGGAGAGAGGTTGACATGTTAGAGTGTATTTGCAAGTTAGATTCTCATTTGTGTGAATCCTGGGAAGGCTTAATGACAGTAAATATTAGAGAAACTGTATTTTCAACGTAGAAATGTGACAGCAAGAAGAGACCTTTGCATATAGGAATTAATTTATTATTCATGAATACATAGAATGCATATATTTAGAGATTAATTTCTGAGCAAAAAATTTGCAGCAGTGAATGAGCTATTCAAAGCAATTATTTAAGTCCTGATGATTTCAATTAAGTAAAATTTTTCACCTTTCATGTTTTGTTTTGTTTTTATTGTATTTTCACAGAAATCATAATGACAAATAGTTCTACAAATCTCCAAAGTAAAACTAGAGACATACTTCTTTTCTCCTTTGAAATATTTTTAAGAGGCAGGAAATATCTGATATCTCAAAATTTTCCAAAGATTGGCAATAAATATATCTCCAGATTTATAATTGTAGGTGAATGTAATTTGCCCTCAGTTGCTCTTCCCTCTGTAATTGTGCTCTTTGGACAGTAATAGACACTAAGAGACACTTTTTTAGGGGTATGTTTAAATGTTCACAGCATCACACAACTAAGCCTGTATGAGGTGAACTGATACAATTGTAGAGTGGAGCCAGAGGGAATCCACAGATTCCTTAATTGGTAAGGAAAAAGTCTTTAAACACTTGTCCATTGAGAAAGAGTGTTTCAATGGGAGAAAACAATTAATGGAGTAGAATACAACTGTTTGTTTGCTAGAAACAAAAGCTAAACACCTCTGCAAAAAAAAAGGACTTCTGCACAGTACCTAATGAAATTAAGATTAGATACCATCAGATAAGTAGAATATCAAATAAATTTATGTCTAAAAAGGCATTTTGCCTAATCTTCAAGGAAGTGTTGTCAGTGGTTCAGGTGAACAAGTTTTCTAGAAAAAAACTAGTTTTTGTTGAGGTTAACATTCTCATACAGTGCTACAGCTATATTGATCACTTCAACATGTATTGAAATACTCAGACATTTGGAACACATTTAGAAACCTCTGGTTAAAAAAAAAAAAAGGATTTTCTTTCTGCTTCTGCTGAACTTGAAATTTTTGTGCATGGTTCTGGAGGTTTCTGTGTTCTTTTGCAGGTTAAATATGGTTAGTGCTACTCTATCATGTGACTAACGCAGATTGTTCTGGTGGAATATATATATTTTAGCTGAGTTATTCAGCTGGAGAGCTTTTAATGGTTCCAAATCCAATAATTTTGAAGTAAGAAATTTAATCTTTTTTTCCCCAAAATTAGATGTTAAAAGAAGCATGAGGCAAACCCTGTTCCCTGTTACCTCCTGTTTCAGAGATGACATTGGCATCGCTGATCTGGGCAATCATATCTTTCACGTCTTTTACATATTAAGGCTCAGGTATCCTTGCTCAGAGGCTTTTCCTTTTCTAGATCCTCGTCACTTGACTCTAAAACCTTTTAATTTTTAGAGGCAATCTAAGAAATGAACTATTAGGTTATGGGAAGTACCTTTTTCATCCATTTGGCGGCTTTCAATGAAAATCCCTGTAATCTCTGCTTTACCCTCAATATTGTCTGATTATACTAAAGGATCAGAGACGTGAACTTGACCACACTCACTTATTCCTTAAACATATTCCAGTGCAGTTCCTGAACCTCCTGTCTCAGATATTTGTGCACCTGGTTTGTTTCAAAACAGGATTATGCCTTATGGACTGAGTGCATCCAGGTACATAGGCAGAATTTAAGGACACATCTGCAAAATAGGTTCCCTAATCTGAGGCACATCAGAGTATAGTTATCTGAGGATGTTTGTGATCAAAACTTGTGGCGTGAAGCAATTTTATGAGTATATGCTGCTTAGGAGGAGATGGTCAGAGTAACCATAATTCTTTGGTGCTTTATCTAAACTTGGATTTAACAACCACGTTTTTATTTTCTGAAATATTACAGGATCTGTAGCTACTAGTAAGTTAACTGTCAGATTCTGTCTTTCTCTCTGTCTTGCAATTCTAAAGCAAAACTATGTAATCTTAAATTTGGATTAGATTGAGATTACTACTGTTTCTGTTAATTTTGTAGAACTGAGAATTTTTCTGTGCAGTCCCCACTATGGACTTATTCATTTTGTTTTCTATCTCAGTAACTTAGAAATAATATGAGCTTAGTATACGTAATGGAATATGCATAAGGATTAGATTTTTCTCTTGTGTATTGCTTATTTTTTGCTTCTAAGATATGTAAGATACATAATGTATGAGCTCCTTTAGAAACATATTCACTCTTCCTTCCTGTGAATGCAAACTTCTGCTTTATGGTCTATTCTGCTAGCAACAATGCATATAAAAGGCTATTTGTTATACAGCTATTTGTAGTTCTCATTTTGCATACCTTGCAGTGTTAAATACTGATGGTCATGCTGATTGACAATAATAACAATATTTATAATTATAATTAGGTAATACAGACAGCCATCCTAATGCTTAAGTGTGAAAATCTATATGTTTTTTTTCCTTCAATTTCAAGCAATTTATATTAAGCAAGGTTATTTTCTATTCAGAAAATTGAAGAATATTCTGTATAGCAAGTGATTTTTCATAGAAAGCTAACAAAGTTTTTCATAAGTATTTAACATGATGGACTTTTGTGTTTTTATTGTACCTAGCAGTTAACTCAATAGGACCTCAATCTTGATAGAGACATAGGCTGTGAAAGCAGTATAAATATTTAATCATGTTAATTAAGTGCAAAAGGAGGGAGTCAAGAGTAAACTCATTGTGTAAGGAGTCTGCTAGATTGGCAGAAACAGGACTCAGCTGAAAATATATCAAAGAACTGTAAAACTTGAAATTAAGAACTAAAAATAGAAATAGCTATTTGAGGTCAATGTTATACTTTCACATACTTCAGTAATATCCCTCCAGTATAGTGAGGTATTAAACAGTTACAAATATTTAATACAGTAGGCAGCTCATTAAAACAGTCCTACTTCTATAATATTTCACAGTAGGGAAGAATGTTGGCAAAATATGGCATCAAAAAGGACTGCTGAGAGACTGAAGGAAACAAGAAAGGGAATATAACAGGAATTGAAAAGTAGGCTATTAACAAAAATATGCAGTCAGTTCATTTACAGGAAAATAAATAAGTATGTCATAAATAAATCTAAAGGTTTCTTATGAATGTGTAATGGTAAAAGAGGTATTGGAGGAAAAGTAATAAAGACAACAGATTAAATTAATGACAAAGAACTGTTAAGGGACTTTTACAATGATTTTTACCTTCACAGTTCAGAAAAGAAGTCTGAATATTCCACAAAAAGGAAAATCTTCATTTTAAGGTTTGTTGGAGGTTGATAGTGAATGGGAATATTATGGGTACCCTTGGACAAGGAATACTAGGGCATCTCAGATGGCAGTATGCAGCTATGTTTAAACAAAATAATGAGCCTTTATTCAATTCAGCTTAAAAATTTATTCAGCTGAACAGACACCCGGTGTCTACTGCAGTTTGAGGATTCTCTGCAAGGATGCATTATTTCTATTAAGTAGCAGTACAAGGCAGTTGAGTGTGTAAGGATGCCTGACATGCCAGGACTATCTCTGGACAGTTGGCCTTTACCTGACAGTCTAAAGGGACACACAAGAATAATTTATCCCATATGCCAGCCCTTTGCAGAGCTCTCAAGTACCTTAGGATATCTTAAAAGGCACTAGCTCTCTGTTAAGAGGATACGTGAAGCCATAGATCACCTCTGACTATAAGGGGTGACTACAAAAGAGCTCACATAGACACAGTAAATCTACATTTAAAGATAGTAATCTGCATCCCACTCCAGGTACATAGACACCTACCTTTGAGACAGTGAGTTGGGTCACAAGTCCTTTGTTTAACCATGACAGCACAAAAGCACGAGATGCCCTAGGCTATCTGGCATAGGCCTGACAGACTGGACTGTGAGCCTGTGGTCTTCTGGAAGGGGATGATGTGGGATACTTCAGAGTACCTCCATGGCATGGGTCATTTGCATGGGGACCAGCATATCAAACATCTGAACTCCCTTTATAGTCAAGTGAGAGAAATAGGCACTGCTTGAGAGTGATTTATTAGATTATCGTGTAGAGATTTGAAATAGTCTAGACATGCTATTGTCTCCAATAACACTAAAACAAGTCTGGAGAACTAAGTCCAAAATAAATATCTACAAAGAGAAGTTTGGTGAAATGATTTTCAACCCTCTTTGTGGAAAACTTATTTTCAGAATGCCCACTTCCATGCTAGTGGAGTGAAAACTGGCTGTAGGACAGCACACAAAGGGAACAACATTGCAATGTATTAAAATGGCAGAAAGCATTTCGTGTAGTACAAAAGTGAATTACTTGTAGGGCTGGTTTTTTAAACGTTCACTGTGGTCTAGAAGAAGTGCATAACACAGTAATGAACTCTGCAAATGTTACTTCATTAGGAGAAACAGCCAATTTCAGAAGTGATTTGAAACCTATCTTTAACATTCAAGTGATATGAAATAATTATCCCTCAAGAGGCAAGCTAAAGGTAATTGATAACTACTTTCTGCTGTGAAAGCTTAGCTTGTTAAAGTTGCAAAAGAAAAAGTGACAGGACACCACGTTTGTGACTGGGGAGATTTCTTTCACTTTTCACACTCACTTTTGATGCATATAGGGGGTTTCTCTGACAGTTTCCCAACCTGCACTGATGAAAACAGTCAGCATTTTAAATTGCACATTGAATCATCTCTAAGCCAATTAAATGTGATGTGGTGATTTCACTTCCATATCAGATAACCTGGTGACTTCACTTTCATATCAGATGGCCTAGTCAGAATGAAAGAATAAAATCTCAATCAGTTGAAAGAAACTTCAGTGAAAGGGTTTTCAGACAAATAAAGAACTGTGTTAAATTTAAACTATTTCATCATATATTAATAATTTCGAAAATATGTTATTCAGGGCAAAAGGATAGAGAAATTCCTGTCTTGAAAAATGTGTAAACTTAAAGGGCACGAGCTCTTCGATTATGGATTGAAACAAATGTTCTAAATATCAGGAAAAAATACTGAGAAAAGGGATGTCTTTAGCTGAAGACTAACTCTCAAAGGAAACAGGTTTTTTCCTAACCCTTGAACAGTTTATATATACATACATATATGTATCTGCAAGGTAATGATTCCATTCAAACAAATAGCAATAAGCCGTGTTTAGTGACCTTTACTATTTTAAATTACAAAACTGTCCATTCTTACAGTGTTTTGATTTACTTTTCTTATTCTTTGCTTCTGTTCATTTGTCAATCATTTAAAACTGCTGTGGTTTCAGGCAATAAATTAACTGTAATGTTTACCATCCTCTTGGCACATATTTCTTTGCTGAGCATAGACTGGACTTGGACAGGCTGGATTGATGAGCTGAGGCCAACTGTATGAGGTTCAACAAGGCCAAGTGCCGCGTCCGGCACTTGGGTCACAACAACCCCATGCAACTCTACAGGCTTGGGGCAGAGTGGCTGGAAAGCTGCCTGGCAGAAAAAGACCTTGGGGTACTGTTTGACAGCTGGCTGAATACGAGCCAGCAGTGTGCCCAGGTGGCCAAGAAGGCCAATGGCATCCTGGCTTGTATCAGGAATAGCGTGGCCAGCAGGAGTAGGGAAGTGATCATATCCCTTTACTCTGCACTGGTGAGGCCGCACCTCGAATACCGTGTTCAGTTTTGGGCCCCTCACTACAAGAAAGACGTTGCGTTGCTGGAACATGTCCAAAGGAGAGCCACAAAGGTGGTGAGGGATCTGGAGCACAAGTCTTATGAGGAGCAGCTGAGGGAACTGGGATTGTTTAGCCTGGAGAAGAGGAGGCTGAGGGGAGACCTCATCACCCTCTACAACTGCCTGAAAGGAGGCTGTAGCGAGGTGCGGGTCAGTCTCTTCTCCCTGGTAATAGGCGCTAGGAGGAGGGGAAATGGTCTGAAGCTGCACCAGGGCAGGTTTAGGTTAGACATTAGGAAAAAATTTCTTCACAGAAAGGGTTGTCAGGCTCTGGAACGGGCTTCCCAGGGAAGTGGTCGAGTCCCCATCCCTGGAGGTATTTAAAAGAAGGATAGATGAGGTGCTTAGGGACATGGTTTAGTGGTGGGATGGCAGGGTTAGGTTAACGGTTGGACTTGATGATCTTAAAGGTCTTTTCCAACCTAGATGATTCTATGATTCTATGATTCCAAACATTTAAACTGTCAGATCAAGCTCATCATGAATTTAACTGAGATGTTATTAACAACTCACCTTCTCCATCCTGTTTCCTCTCAATCAAATCCAAACCATCAGCTACATTTACAATTCCTTAAACCTCTGTCTGAGCCATACCCAATGACCAAGACTGCTTGAATCAGTTCCTGGCCCACTTTAGAAATGTAGCTATCCAAAAATGACCCCAGACTATAAAGCTTTTATTTCAGGCTTTTACATATTAAATGTTTAAGGCTTATTTTTGTGTGGGAAAGGGAGTGAAACGACAACTGAGGACCAATTTTTAACAGTTACAGACCTGTAGTGCTAGTCTAATTTTTCTGCTTTGTTGTAGAGTATACTCCTTATGAGAGAAAACACCAGCTGTGGTTCTGTGCATATGGATTATCGGCCCTGCAAAATTCTGTGATAGTGTTAAAAGCTCACTCCTTGCTAACATTTAATTTTTCTTTTTCATGTTTCTATCACTGAATTTGGGTTCATATAGGGGATCAAAGGTTTGACTAATTGTTTGTTGCAATAATCTAAAACCAATATAATTAAATCTCATACTTCATAACAGAAGATAATTAGCAGCTAAGTTTAGGAAGGAGTGTCCCTCCATTTAGTTAATTGACAAAGGTTATTCTTTGGCTCACTCATTGAATAATCATACTGGAATCAGTAGGAGACAGTAATGGACAATTCTGCTTGTACTGCTACATTATTTGGGCATTCAAGGACAGATCTTCAGCCATTACTTTAACTTCATTCACTTTAGAGGGACTATGTTATCTTCTAATTTCTGATTATTTGATACCTTACATGTTTGGTTTTGTTTTAATATATTTCAAGAAAATATTTCTAAATATTTCCTATGGAGGAAGATAATCACTTCTCTTCATTTATAAATATTCTGTGGCTTAAGTTGAGTGCTTTAGTTCACCCAATAGAATTCAATTAATAATGCATTTTCCTTTATAATATCAGTCTCTTGTCTTTTTGTTTACTAGATCATGTGGTTTTTAGGTAGATATGAAAATGGTGACTTCATTATCTAAAATGTGGTAATAACTGAAGTGAGGAAAGTCTAAAAAGAGAACATTGAATCATTGTGTGTTTATCTCAGTGTCTCTTTCTCAGTTTTTCTTTTTGAATCTTCTATGCTTTCTTTGAATAGTATTTTACCACGAACTGCCTTCCACATATCTTATTTTGCTTTTCTCATTCTGACACTTCCCTTCCTGCCCCCACTCCCACCCCCACCCCTGTCCCTTCGCTCCTCTTTTTGTGACTCTCAAAATTATTTATTCCTAAAATGTGGCAGCAATTTGGTATCATGATGTAGATTTTCTTACATGGTCAAAATAAAGTAACCTACAGCAGAACTGGACCTGGAATATAGATTTTTGTGTATAGTTTCTGCATATAAATCCACATATATGAATAAAATATTCTTCAGATAGTTTACTTTCATTAAGATGATGATCCTTTTCTATGTTTGTGAATAAAGACACCTTTTTAAGGTCGTCTATCCCCTAGAGTCATTAGAGTAATTTCCAAATTACTTACTTAGCAAGGATTTCCCACGTGTTTTGCCTTTCCCTGCAAAGGCAGTGAAGAGGTAATGTTTTCCATCCCCAGGGGTTTTAAAATCTGTGGTTAACAGCTTCTTTTGTATTTTGCCCTTATGGCATCACAACATATCCAATTTTCACTCCTGTTTTTCTCCCTCCAGAGAGTTATTGCTATGCTTGAGTGAATAGCATACACTCCAATCACTTCACATCATCATTTTACTAAATGGTTTTAGTCTGGATGATGTATGTTTCTCTTCAGGAAGTCCTCCTACTTCATCTTTTGATGCAACAGAAAACTGAATCCATGCATCTAGTGTATTAGGAAAGCTATAAATGTTTTAGAAGTGTGTATATATAGAGATGCTTCAGATCATAAAAGAACAGAAATGTGTAGTCAGGTGTGACAGATCTTTCTCTGTTATCACAGTGTGCCAGGAAATTATTTCTGAATCACAGAGCCTTACTTTTGATCAAATTTTTACCAGTCAGATTGACTCTGTATTGTGTATTAACCAAACTTTGCCTCAGTATAGTTACAATGCTCCAGAATTATATAGCTTCTCTAGCAAAATTATTCCCAAATCTTCCACTTTTGAAACTGTTTTTCTGAAACTCAGCTATATTTTCTGTCTTTAGTTTACTGAAATTGAGATAACTGAACATTACCTTTGACTGCACCAATATTTAAAACTGAGAAGACAGCTTTATTCCAAGGTTTTGTGGCTACACAAATATTTTAAGCATCCTGAGCATCATGGCTGCTCATAGGATCCCAAACAGTTGAGGGAAGTGGTAATCAGAATGCACAGTGAGTACAGATGAAGGGTAATATTCCTTATTCATAGTATTGTATTATTCTTAATGGGAAAAAATCAAACTGTTCATCTGTATTTCAGTGGTCAGCTTACCTCATGACAGAGGTCATACGTATTCAATGCCACACAGCACTCTTCTGTTAGTGAGTTTTAGGGACCAAAAGCTATAAATATCACCTTGTAATAATTCTGTAGTTTTAATTCTTGCATTGTGATAAAAGGACACTCTGACACAGAGTATTCCAGGCACGTTTATTTTTTCCCTAGCAATGTGATTGAAAAGGAACATCACAATATATGTACCTACTGGGATTAACATTAGTGAACAGATTTCCTGCCATTAAAATAATTCCCCAGCTAGTGAGGAGTAAGGAAATTTAGGTGAGAATCTCTGGAGGAAAGCTTTGAGAAATAAATTGGAAAACAAATTCATTGTTTGCAGCAAAATTGCATCTGCACTTTAGCTGCTGGCATTTTACTTGCTCCTCATCTTGGAAGTGAAATACTTTACAATGGCATTTTTTTTTTCTCTTATTCCTTTTGGGAAGATAATTTTAAGGTTGATAAGGAAAATGGGCTTTGGGAATGTGAACGTTAGACTGATAATAGTACTTTTTAACAAAGAAAAAGGGATAAATATCAAGAGAGAAAAGCCCAGAATATGGTTCTTCCATTAAACTCCTGTCACTGTTTCTATTTTATATTTTTAAGAAACAAAACAGATAAGGAAATAGCAAATAAAAATTACAGCTGGCACAGCATAGAAACAGATGTCTAACATCTAAATTCTTCTTGATTACTTCATATTCCTGAGTCTGCATGAAAATTCAGTTTCTTAAGACTTTCCAAAATATACCTCCAGGATGAATTTCCATTTACTTTTATTTTGAATCATTAAAATAATAATGAAAAAACTTGCATTCTTCTTTAAAAAACAAACAAACAAACAAAAAAAAAAAAACCCAGCCAAAACTAAACAGCTCAGTCCTGACCGCCCACAATTGCTAGTGCTTATCTAATTCTGATATTTCACGCAGACCTTGAGTTTCAGGGGACATTTGCATTTTAGTTTTGACCTGTTGCACAGGCATATGAAAATCTAATCAGTTGAGAAAAAAAAAATGGAATACAGACGTGTACAAAAAGAACCAGTCAGAATTACCAAAAATTAATCCAGTGCTCAGACAATAAATTTAAATCTACCAATGAGAAGCTTTTGTACCTCTTCAGACTTTTATATCACAAAAGGCCAGAAACATTTTTGTCAAGGATCTTCCTCATTTTCTTTTTGCTTCCAATCATTTTTCCTGCCAGTCTTATCTTCCAAGGTTATAGTTGTGCTCACAGTTTCACGTCAATTCAAAGCAGAAACAAGAACTACTACTTTTACCAGACAGGATGGTTCTGAAGGCCAGTATATGGTTTAGATTAGAGAACTCACAAACTCTTACAAGTGACTGGGACTGGGTGCACTCTCTAATTACATCCCAGTTTCATCCTGAAGTGAGATGCAATCATATACAAACTCCCTTCTTTTTCCAGTAAGTATCTTGTGTAGAAAATAAACGTGTACCCACCCCAAGCAGATGCTCTACCTTGTTCCAAACAGGGTGAATTTCAGATGGTAGGTATAAATCCTGTATTTTTGACCATCAGTACACCCTGAAAAGAAATCACCTTACTGATTCTAACAGCTTTTCTGCAGCTGATTCAGAAGATACCATTACCTCTCAACCTAAATCGCTTGCTGTATCTTTTCTTAGCCTTGATCAGTAATTTGCAGTGTTCAGTACTTATTAATTCAGCAGTATTTTCCAATTTGTCTGTTTTGCAGATGATCTTTGGATTATTATCTAATATAAAATATCTTCACACGTGTCATGATCATCTTACTGTGGTCTACTGTGATACACACAATGTGACAGTGAAAGTAAATACACCTCACTTACTCCCTGTGTATTTATAATATAATTCCCCCCCACACCCCTTAATATTGAAGATTTCTATGCAAAATAAGATTCTGTAAAACTAGAAATTAAGTATCTGAAAGATAAAAGGGGAAATTGGTACATTTCAGAAATAGCTACCTGTCCTGCTGTAAAATATTGACATCATGCACATTTTAGTATGGTCAATACGAAAATAAGTCCACCTTTACGTCAGCGAATATAGAGCAAAATCTTGTCGCTTGGCTGAAAATCTTGCCTGTTTTGTAAATAACTGGCATCAGAAACATTACTCATACTATAGAGTCAAGATTTACCATTACATGAGTACATGTGTCTGTGTATGGAAGATACACACTGACTATACGTGTTGGTTTTGTATGTATATGTGCTATCAGGAAACATGTTTATTTCCTTCGAAAATTTTCACAAAGATTTCACAAATTTGCACAATATGAGAGAGAACATGAGATAAAAGTGAATTACTAGAAGTTGCGAGGCACTCAGAGCAAGGAACCATCTCACACTTGCCCTGTGTCCTCTATGTTTACCCTGGGCATTCACAATAGGCCACTGGCAGAGGCAGGGTACTGGGCTAGACAAATCTAGTGAGATTTTTATTTATTCTATTAGATAATAATTAAACCATTTCTAGAAAATAGCCCAGCAGCACATGTTATTTTTGCCCAAGGCAAGTATAGTAGCAAAAGTTTTCCAGATGAATTTCCCTGAAACTGTTATGCTGTGCCACTCCTTTTGTGAAGTCCAAAGAGAAAGCTACACACAAAGAACAAAACATTCTGGAATTTTGGGGGAGAAGAAGGAGGGAAGAAGAGAAAATTAAATTAACACATTTAATGCCTGTAAAGTTAAAAAAAATATATTTTATAAGTCATGTAAGGAAAGAACCATATTGCTTAGCTTTATTCGGTGGAAGAAACAAGGGAATCATTTTTTCAGAAAGAAAAAAGAGCCCTTGCATACATTTAATTGCAACTTCTACATACAAGGCTGAAAAGAGTGATTTCAATTAAGGCAGAACTCCTGGGGTGCTTCAGCAACCTATACAAACCTATCCATCATGGAGATTTTTGTCAGGCTTTTGCTTATCTATTTTTGATCCAGTTGTGACTGGTTTATATACCTCTGCTTAAGGCTACTTTCTCTATCACATTTCATGAACAAATGTGATGCTTTTCTTCAGTGTTAAGAATAAATACACACTCTCTCTCTCTCTCTCTTATGTTATTAGCATATTCTGGAAATACAATAAAGGAGGTAACTGTTTAGAACAGCATGAACCTCTTTCACAAAATGTAAATTATAAATCTCCATCCAATGGGCTAATCACAATGCATTAAGCATCTTTTCTGATAAGCAGGAAAATTGCAGAGTGAGATTCAGATAGATACGATTAACAGTATGTAGAAAACCGGGGAGAAAAAGTATTTCTAAAGAGGGTCTAATCACAGGGTTTTAAAAGAAATCCTTTTTACAGAGGATTAATTGTACTGCAAAGTACACTTTCCTGATCATCAAAATAATTCTGTTTGTTATATGTGTGGTCTGTTATTATCCTAAATAACAGGATGTGGAAGCTATCAGAAAAGAGATGGTATATTTTATAATACTTCTGGATATAAACAGTTTTTAAATCACATTTTAGGGGTGAAATATTAATAAATAAAAATATTTTGTGAAATTGTTATTGATTGTAACTATTAAATTTGCCTTAGATCTTGATTCTCTGGAGGTTTGTTCATGTAGTTGGAAGACTTCGTTCAGTCTCATTCTTTTTAAAGAAGTATTGTCCTTTGTGATTACACTGTTTGAATTCTTTCCAAATTAATTTAATGCAGCTTACCACTTAATTATTGAGAGCACTGTTCAGTTATTTCACTATTAATACAAATTACACTGATACAAATTATAGCATAAAATATTTGTGACTCAGAGAGAGAAGGAATTTTTTTCATATATCGGTTTTAGAAAGCAGGAGAGGAGGTGGCCCAGCACTACCTGCATTGAAAAATCCAACCCCTCAGAAGCACACAGAATTAATGTATATGGATCTTTCTGCAAGTAGGAATCATTTTCCTCTCTAAGCTGTTACAGGATTTCATGGTATAGTTCTTATTGAGACTTCCATCAAAATTTGCCTGCATGTAAATAAGTATGACCCCTGAGAGCAGTGTAGTATTACTTTCTTGCAGATTGTAATTTCCACTAATATTTGATGCTCAGAGATATCTGGAAAAGCAGTTACTCAGACTCAAAAGCAAGTTTGCTTGAAAGAAAAGGTGTACATTTTTTGTTTAAGTCATGTAAAAATTTTGAATAGTGGATTAGTATGAAAATTTACCAAGCAACCAATATATAATTTTTTTTATTCTCAGTGATCTCTAGAAATTAGGGAAGAATTATGGGAAAATAGTCTGGTTATGGTTAAATATACAGTATAGAATTTCTTACACACTTTATATGAAGTAATCAATGAATAAAATGCATAAGTAAATACTGGAATTCAGAATCTTCTCTCCAAGTTCAGCCTCTAACACACTTTGTTCTTTGCTGCATAATGGACATGTCTATATCAGTATTTTAGTTGAGATCTGGAAAGAGCTTCTGAAGTGAATTGCATGTTTTTCTTTGCTTAATGGAAATTACCTCCAAAGAATCCCAGCCTATACACTAAATTCTTTTCCCATTGAATTAAAACAAAACATGTGCTCCTAAGGCTTTCAATCCACAGAACCAGAGTGGAATTAATCAGAAATAACCCTCCGTCCCTACCACCATACCCCCACCCCAGATAATGCGTGTAATGTGGAAATTGGGTCCTCAGCCTAAAAGCATTTGGATTTACAGACTCTTTCTGGGCCACATCAATTGCTAATACACAATGGCACAGCTATTGCATGAAAAATGGAATAATGCTTATTGTTTACTTTTTAGACTGTTGTCTGTGAAAGCAAAAGAGTGGATTTGAACATGCTTTGACAAAAGAGGGCCTAAACCTAGGCCTACTGTTTCTTAAGTACTCCTTTACCACTAGACCAATCTTACTATGAATATGGTACCTTTTGAGGTGACTCAGAGAGAAACAGAAAACAGAGGGGGAACTGCATGCAGAGTGATCACCCTAAACACCCCAGCAGTGTTGTGCACCTTTAAAATTAGTTTCTATCAGACTGTAAGCTAAGTCAAGCTATTTTCGGTATAACAGTCAGAATGAATTAGAATAGATACAGAGTTGAAAGCCAGTCTTCTCTACTCTGCTGTCATCAGCCTACTGCACCTTTGAAAAGAACATCCTTTAGCCAAGTCTCCTTCCAGGTCCAGCATCTTTTCAATGACTGTTTAAATTGTGGTAAATTTGACACTGTCCTTTCCAGAATCCTAAGAACAGTTTTTCTTACTTTCAGGACCCATAGATTCATATGCAGTCCTTGAGCTTCTCAGGAGTCCCTCAGTCCCCATGATAGTGTGGTCTCCCAGGTCACCACCACCCACTTACACCTGCTTGCGCTCTGCCTGTGTGGCCCAGGAAGACCTGCAGAGCAAGTGCCAGGACAAGGCAAACGGACTGTCTTCCCCTTTGCACCATTATATCCTAGTAAAGAAAAATGGCATACATTAACATGTGCAATAGCAAGTCTACCTGTTGCTGTACACCCCTCATTCCACTAGCACTTTCAAGAACAGGGTCTCTCAAAATGAAACCACAGTTATGCCATTTTGACTTTGGCTTTTGTGCAAGGACTGGTCTCCTGAGAGACATGTTTTCTTTCCTGTTTTTTAATCTTCTCTGATCTTAGGGACATGACACGTATTAATGAACCTTGAATTCAAATAAAGGTGAACCTGAAGTCGTTACACCTCTGTATCTGATCAATGTTTGGATTGCAATTTGGACTATTGTCCCCTTATTGTCAGGTGACAACGAGACTGTGTTTTAGATACCTACATTCTCTGAATGCCATCCTTCATGTAATCAGGTAGCATATGCTAATAGTTTCCTCAAAATGCAGAACTTAAGCAGCCCAATGCACTTGCAAATTGTTTCAGTTTTGAATTAACAGTAATTACTAAAGGTCAAAATAAATAAAAAGGAACAAATATCCAGAAAACACCCTTTTTTAAAGTTATGTTGAATGCTGCTCATTATTTGATCTGTTGCATGTCTATATTTATGGTGCTTAATAGTGTGGGTTTTGCTGTTTGACGTTACAATCCAAACTTCAGTAAATTCAGTGTATTTTGAGTCAGGCTAACTTATGTTGACATAGTTGGAGGAATCCCAAGAGTTATAAATAACTTTTCTGATCAACTATTGAAACCTCAAACTTGTAAGATGCTGAGACGCAGAATCATTAGTGGTAATAATATCTAGTCATCAGCCTAGTGTTAACTATTTCAACTGTATCACTGATCTAACTTGTGCACTGTATCAGTCAAATTCCAGTTTCTGCTCTGAATCAGATGGTTAGGAAATTCAAATGTGTTTTCCTCAGTTTCAGTCTTCTTTGCAACATCAACTATTTTCTTGCCTTTAAATATATTGTATCAATGCTCTGAATGTGCCATGTAGAAATATGGCACTGCAGAACTACATATATAGAGCAAGGTTTAAAGAAAAGCTGTAGAGAAACATGTAAGTTAGATCCTGTGGAGAAATGTACATAACCAATATCTCATTTGGCTATATATTTCAGTGTAATTTATGTCTCATTTCTGTGGTAAACAGTATAACTATTAATTGTGAAAAACTGCTATCTTTCATGAATATTTAATCTGGATTTCAGTGGTCCATGGGGAGCTACATCTGCTTTTTCATACAGAGAATTTAATGACATAAATCTTGTTTATACAGAAAAATAACTCAGAATATGTGGGATAACCTCCAAATAAAATTTTAGCGTTGTTGTTTTATCCACCTTTCCTTCCTTCTGCAATTAAATGTATTTGGTTTTGTTTTAATTCTATTTTTCTGAAACAGGCTTCTAGGCCCTAGAGACTCACGTTTTTCTAATTTCAGGGTTTATTCCTCCCTTCAAGGTTAACACTTATATTATGGAAGAGTGCAATAAAGAAAGTAATTTTAATGAACTTATATATCAGAAAAATCAGGATTTTTTTTCCTATAATATTTTGTGACTTTATTTTAAAATTAAGACTGAAGTTACTTCATGGTCTGAACTGTATGGAAAGCTTCAGTAACTTCAGTACTGAAGTCATAGTTTCACAGCATATACTGCATATATAATACGAGAGAAGTAGTCCCACTGATCTATTTTTAATGTTATTGTTATAGACAAACAAGAATGTGTTACACTTGCCCAAGGGAGAGGCGTTTCATTATAATACATTACCTTGTAGTGGTCTGATATCTGACCTTGTGATTTCAAACTGTAGATATTACCTTGTTTTAAGCAGTCCTTTGAGAACTACCCTTGATACTTTGAGTAGTTCACAAAGAATCTTCTGGGAACACATTTCTGAAAGTGAGTAACGACATTAAACAAAGTAAGTTAAAATATTAAATAACTATATGCCAGGGGGATGTGGAAGGACTTGCTAAACCATAAACCATAAACCATTGGACACCTGTAAGAACCATATCCTTTACCTGGATCACTGATTTCACACTACTTAATCTTTTGTTGTGCTTGTTAGTATTTACTTGCTATTTGATTATCTACTTGGATAATCAAATTAATTTTACATAATGTCAGAGGACTGTCATGAAACTGGCTAATCTATACCAGAGCAACCCTTTCTTGAAGTGCTGAGATTCAGGATTTGGTCATGATCTGTATTAATATGATTACAGAAACTGTGCTTACAAAATATTTAATGTCTCCATGAATTAATAGTTCAACTGATCTCTGATTTTTCTTATTCAGAGGATTTATGTACTGAGAACATTTATTTATGGTAAAATTTTATTAAAATGACAACACTATACTCTATTACCTGCTTTTTCTGTGACAACGCAAGACTGAAACCTTCTCTGCTGCAGTTTTGTTATTTTTTTGAAAGTAGGCTGTTTATCAAGCACCTTACATGCCTGGAATAAGAAACACAACTTCTGAAGGTAGCCTGTAAAATTATATTGTCATGTATATGTGAAAGCCTGGAAAAAGAACCACATTTGAAAAAGGATCACTAGATGGGCAAGTAAAGCAAAACATAGTTAAATCTAATTTATATGCTTGCCTACAGGACTCAAATTCACCTGGAACCCTCTTAACCAATTAATGAGAAAGGTGTTTTACTATGGCTGCTTTTATTGGCATGGGAAATAGTCTGAAGACCTGAAAAACATTATGAATGGGTGCAACAAAAAAAACCAACAAACCCACAAACAACAGACCATCCGAAACCCCCCCAAAAAACCTCACCCAAATTCATGACAGGTCTTCTTTATTCTTAATCTTACAGTTTCTTATATTGTACATGTCAGTGAATATTGATCTTTTAAAGGTGAATCTGAACTTTTGATCAAAACAGAATATGATGTAGTAGCTAGTCATGGAAGTTAAGCTGAGGCTTAGAAATACATGTCTTTTTCTAAAGTAGGAGCTATAAACTCCTTAGCAATTCTAAAAATCAGGAATATCTGTTTCAGATTTTAGTCTACAGACACAGTTTGTTTCATGCCCATGCAATAAAGTGAATGATTTTGCTATTATTATCATTTTCATAAATGGTTTTTCATGCTTAGTGAAAAGCATTATCTTACCTGGTCAACTACTTTTATGTTCTCATTGACTTTTATCCTGGAATTGCCAGTTAAGTTACTGTTTCTCTGTAAAACTGTCCATATCATTGCCTTTATAAAGGCAAAGGCATTCTTGGAATAATATTGCTACTTTATTACCATGCTCTAAATGACATGATTGTTAAAGTTTTCTATTATGATGACATTAACAGTGGTTTTAACAGCCTATCCATCCTGGTTTGTGTTTATCCATATTCCCATCGCTGATGAAAGTAATCTTTCAAAATTGAATACAACACACAGCTATACAAATAACCAAGCAGTATTTCTGAATACTATATCCAAAGTCTAAAAAAATACATACAAAGCTGACAGGACTGCTGCAATCCTCAGTTTAAGGGTTTTTTTATACCCAAAACATTGCAATAAATCTTCCTGGATTAAATAATGTGGTATAAATTACATGGAGTGTGTGTGTGTGTGTATATATGTATATATTTATATATAAAATGAAGGCTTCAGGTAAATAAGAACTCCCATGAAGCTCTGTTTCATAGGAAGGAAATGTAGATGAATGTTTAATTGACCCACATCATGTCAAATGTATAAGTTATGTTTAAGATCACTTCAACAAACTGAAATGGAGTATTTTGATTCAATGAAATAAAAAGGATTAATTTCAGTCTAAAATACTGAAATAAGTTTTGACATTTATAAATGTTTTGTTTTTCTTTAAAAAAAATAATGTTTAATATTTGAGTTCTGAGTGCAGATGAAAACAGATTTGGAAATATTGAAATCTAATTTTTAAAGATTTTTGCTCTACCTGAGAGGTTTTTTTAGTCTTATAAAAATGAAAAGGAACACTTGCAGACTGACATAATAAACTGCATGAATAAGAACATCATATCTGACTATATAATGTATTCTTCCTCCTGTTCTGTATACCTTTGGGAGTAACAAGCATCTGTTCTCCCCAGGTTCAATGTGTGGTTGAAGAATGTCCTCAATTACCTTGATTTATGCAAATCTTATCATGTTTACATGCTTGCAGAATACAACAGTATTCTTCCTTAAAATATTACATCTTTTATCTCTAAAAATAAAGGAGTACCATTGTTTCTGTAAGCAAAGTCTTGTATTTATATTGGTAATAGAAATAGTTTTGAAAGCAACCATTGTATCTTATAATAATTTAATTTTATCATATTATTATAGTAATATAGAAAATGCATTATGGTCTTACATAACTTAAAGTGTTAACATCTATGTGTTGTCATACTAATAACTTTGTAAACAATATATATAATAGTTTGAAATATATTCATTTCAATAAGGGGAAATAGTATTGTATTATGTATGGAAGAGACAAAGTTTGTGGTCTTTTTTCTATCTCCAGAATACATGGTTCACTTCAGATCATCCAGGAGGACAAAAGATGGTGTTGGAGCATCTTATTGATAAGGAAAAAGTAGCTTCTTAACTGTTAGGGCATCTATTTCCATGTTATTAAATATTTTGAGACCAACTATTACAGCATACTACCAACATGAATGGTCCTAGATTTACTCTATGTGTTGGATCTTAGATAGTGTCTAAGAGATCTTATTTTGGTGATTCTGAACCTCTTTATTTCTTTGGAATATCTACCTTTCCAGTCCAAATTGTAGCATGCTAAATGTGAAGTTATTCAGCTGGTTTAAGAGTTTCCCTTAAGCTGACTCACAGTGACGGATTTCACCAGTGCTCCCTGGTGAAAGCCCACCAGAGAAAAGACCTCAAGGATAATCTGTGCTGAGAAGACAGGTAGATCTAGAGTTGGTCGAGGAAGAGTTTTATATGTTGAGGGATTAAGGTTACGTGAAGAAAAAAGGCAGTGATTCAACTTGTCTATTTAACAACATTGAGAGTAATGAGCCTAAGTGGCCTGCTATAACAGTATTTCTTCCACACAGTGTTAGACTGTTCCAGTGATTAACACTGTCTTACCGCCTTTGAAACATGCGTAGTAGCAAAGTTGATCCATTTTATGAATGTAATTTTCTGCATTACAATAGCTTTCTGTGAATGGCGTGGATTATTCATGTGTTTTTTTCATTTTCAGTTACTTAAATAGATCTTGAACCAGCTTTTTTCTTCTAATACAGGTAGACCAAGATTAAAAACTAGTGATCTGTATCATATTTCTTCTTTCTTCTCATCTGTTAAATTAATTTTCTAAGACCAAAGTAGTTACAGAAAAAAAGATATTATAAGATAACAAAGATATTAGGAACATGCCTGTTCATTGTAAATTTTTCTTCTAACAAACTCCTTTAACATGACAAAAATAATGTGATTTAATAACTCATATTGGGTTTTTATTGGCAGGGGGGGTGTTGGTAGGTTTTCGTTTTAGTGGCAGGTCAGAAGAAAAGATCTTGTAAAAAATTGAGTAGTGAAATCACAAGACCTACAAAACCTTCTTGTAAAATAAAGTTTCATACTTCTTGTATCTTAATTTGTTCAGTTTTCTTGGCTGTATCTGTAGACCTAGCACGAGTCTGTATTTTCCAAGGTGCTGAGAACTCAAATAGCCCCTTAGCTATTAATGGATTACCTGCACCATATTTCCAAATGAGAATCAAGATGCAGGAGCTTCAGTTGAACTTCCGCAAAAATGAGTAGTTCAAAATCAATGCACTCTTCAAAACTTTGCCTTAAACTTCTTCAGTTAGCCAACATGACATTATTTTTGGAGGTATTATTTTCTACATCTTCTGCATTTTGCCTTGTTGTTTCATCAAGGCCAATTTATTCCAGTTCTCTGATGTCTTCTAACACTATGCAACTCAAAGAAACTCAAAATAGATTTCTACCATGTTCCTGAGAGACAATTTCTGCTTTTGCCCAACTACATCTGGCTTCACATAGCTTCCACATCTGTCTTTCTCTGCATCTACCAATAGAATTCCAAATTAAACAAGGGCAAAAATTGAAAAATAAAACCTGAAATGAAAATACACAATTGTCGTTGTTTAACCGCAGCTGGCACCTAAGCCCCACACAGCTGCTCGCTCACTCCCCCGCAGTGGGATGGGGGAGAGAATCTGTAAGGTAAAAGTGAGAAAGCTCGTGGGTTGAGATCAAGACAGTTAAATAGGTAAAGGAAAAGCCATGTGCACAAGCAAAGCAAAACAAGGAATGCATTCACCACTTCCCATGGGTAGGCAGGTGTTCAGCCATCTCCAGGACAGCAGGGCTCCATCACGCGTAATGGTGACTTGGGAAGACAAACACCATCAGTCCAAATGTCCCCCCCTTCCTTCTTCTTCTTCTTCCTTCTTCCCCCAGTTTATATACTTAGCATGACATCATACAGTGTGGGATATTCCTTTGGTCAGTTGGGGTCAGCTGTCCCAGCTGTGTCCCCTCCCAGCTTCTTGTGAAGCTGGCAGAGCTGAGAGCTGAGAAGTCCTTGACTGGTATAAACACCACCCAGCAACAACTAAAACATCAGGGTGTTATCAACATTCTTCTGTTACTGAATCCAAAACACAGCACTATGCAACCTACTGTGAAGAAAATTAACTCCATCCAGCCAAGACTCCATCCCAGCCGAAACTCCATCCTAGCTGAAACAAGAACAACAATTAATTGTACTTACTACTAAAAAACAAAATAGGCAACTGCCTTGCATGGTTCTACAGGTCAGTCATAAATGTGGTGGGTTTTTTTTTTTTTACCAGATGTTTCCTACATATTTCATCTACACACCACTTTAATAAGTAAAAAAAGATAAAGATTTGCAATTTATGTTTTATTTCATGTATATGCTGCCACAGAAGGTGCTTGGTCCTGATCTTATAATGAACCTACTAGAATTAATTTGAAAAGTTTCTTTCTGATTATATATCTTTAAGTGAGTCAGGCAAGAATATAAACACCTTTATTTTGTTGATGTTTTGTGTGAGTCAATGACAATTAGCTTTGGAAGCAGATGTAATGATGTGAAAAGCACAATCCATTGTTTCTTATAGGTTAGAAACTGCTGAAACACTGCTTTACATACAGGAAGCATCAGAAATCCTTCATCACACCACTACAAGCAAGAAGGCAAGGAAATAGTATTATACATCTTTTCAGTTTCCAAGATAAGGTGGTGAAGTTATATATTGAACCACTCTTAGAACAGAGTTTAGATTTCTTACTTGACACTGGAATTTTTTTTGGATTATTTTGCTTTACGTTTTCAAGTTGTCTTGAATAACACAATTCCTACTTGTAGTTGCTTAGCCACAAATTAAGTTGGTGGTTTATATTACCATTTCCAATTTCCTAGCATTTTTTAATTGAAATATTTAATTCCTCTTTCTATCTTAAGTAACATGTAAAGGTGGGTCTATATCTTCTTTATACTAATTTTCTTATCATGGTAATTTTCTTCCATTGATCAGACAATATGGAACAGAATATTTCAGCTGGTTAGAACAGCCAAATCAGCATCATCTTCTCCTCCACATGTTTTCTTTGGACATGATATTTTAAGAACTGTAATCAAAACACAGATCTTTATGCTTTTGCTTAGCATGGTGAAAGGTTAAATGAAAGCTATCTCACAACTTCTAAATCATTGACTTCATAATTTCCTTTCCTCTTGATTACTTCTCTTCTTGGTCTCTGAAAAAGCCTTTCATTCCTCTTAACAATTTACTGTTACTTCCATCAAGAGAATTACCTTTTTTCCAACTTCTTCTAAACTAATTTCCAAAAGATTTCCATAATGTGCTTGGGGAAGAAATCTGGAAGTACTAGGATGTCAGTTTGATGTCTTCCCAGACTTGTTGCCTGCATTTCACAACATTGTTAGCTAATCTGAAAAGAAAAACGTATCAGAGCCTGCTGCTAGACCACCACACGAACAGGAGTCTTAAGGGATAGCCCTCCTTTGATTTTTAGAGGCTGAACAACACCTGGCACTTATTCCTTTAAGTATGTGAGAAATTCTCTCTGTGACTTTCCACTGACAGTCCCAATCTTCTTTGGAGCAATCCAATTATAGTGATAGTTCTTTAAGATAATGTAAGTTGATCCTGTTAATAGCTTGTCTGAATAATGACAAAAAAAGAGGGTGAAGAGCAGGTTTTTTGTGTGTTGGTTTTTTTCTCTTATATTTTCTGATATTTAAAAGAGGGAAAAGTAATCAGATCACTGAATCGCAAGATATTGTATATGTTACAATAAAACCTTCTTTTGTGTCTGGAACATTAAGAATGGAGAAGGGGAGAAGTGCAACTTTTACTAAGTCCACAATAATAGCAGAAATTACTTAAAGAATTAGTCTGAAATTCATTAAAATACAAATTTAAGGCACTTACTCTTTAAATTGTATTTTTGAGCTTGCAGTTTTGTGCAATTCTACAGTTATTTACCCTCACCTGTCAAAATACCTTTTTTTCCTTATATACATAATTTTTGAAAGTACAACCTGTTCCTGTGTTTAAAATGAAACATGCTCTTAGACGTTTTCCTAGGCTGTGGTCATGCTATTCAGCATGTTGCATTATTGAACATATATTAACAGAAAGTTTTTCATTGTCAGACTGACATCTGATGGTATAAAGAAAATACTTTTCATGTGTCTTTACATTAGGTCTAAAAACCAACTGCATAGAAAGCAAATAGATTAAATAGTGTTTACCTCTTCTGAAATATCATTTGCAGGAAAAATAAACTAGAGGTTCAGAAACACAATGTAGATGAAGATAAATGCAACTCCAACTTCTTTATTTCTTTAATTATGGAATGCATAAAACCAAATAAAGTTAAGAAGTAGGAGGTTTTCTTTATATGGAAAAAATAATTAAATTCACTGATGTGTTATTCATCTTAATGTGAGGCCTTATCATCTCATTATCCTTTTCAAACACATGAATACATTTCAAATCAAATATACATTTCTAATTTTTAAACTTTATTAAAATTGCTAACAATGCATACTTTTGATGGACATTAGTAGAAACTTGCACCCAGAAATGAACATTTGAAAACCAATGTAGTGGCAGAGTGCAAGTTGATCTTTAACCTCTTGATTAGCTTTTTTTTTTTTTTATTTCTAAGAAAAATGAAGAAAGGGAGGATAGAACAATGGGGATGCAGTGCTTTCAGAATAGTATAAAAATGCAAACATTCATTTCATTCAGATGAGGTCATTTGCATGCAAACTGATCAGACTGCAAGCTTATCTCATTACTGTCTCAAGCTTGTGACTTGTCTCCCTTTTATAGGTGCCATTAAGTTTAATAAGATAACTGCCTTCATTGCATATTAAACATGTGACCACTACATGGTTTCTGCATGATGGTGAATTGTTAATAACTATTTATCTTGTTATATTCTAATACAGTCTTCTTAATTTGCTCTACTTGAAATAGGATATGCAACAGTAAGTCACAGTCTGGGATTTTTTTCAATTTTTTCTGAATATTTTCCTCCCTTCCTTGTCAGTATATTTTTTCCAGATTGGACATTTAATTAACTATTATCTGTAGTCCTGGTTTTCAGCAATATTTAATTGACTTAAATATTTTAAATGAAAATATTCTTTCATTCACACAGATTATATGCATTTTTTACAGTCAATCATGCTGCTCTTCAATACATGAGATGCAGGGGTTTTTTACATCTCCTCATATCAAAGCCATCAGGTCTTGCACAAATTTCTAGTCTGATTACCAGACACAGACGCCTTATAGATGAGCCTTAAGCTTTGGACTTTGGAATCACTCTGAGGCCAAATTGCACGGGAGCAGAAATTCAAGGCTTTTTGGTGGATATGAGATGAAGGAAAAACGGGACTTTCAGAGGAAATCCAATCTCTAACAGCTTTCCCACACAGTTATGTCATGAGTAGTGAAAGAAAATAGAATTTAGGAATTGGGGAGCCAAACGGTCCTGATGTACAAGGTTTTCAGTCTCTCAGAACCCTCTCGAGCCCTGTTCAGTCTGCCAAAGAAGAGAAGCGAAAGGGGGAAGGTAGCAAGTCATCAGGGAAAAGTAAAAATCATAGAATCATAGAATGTTTTGGGTTGGAAGGGACCACTAGAGGTCATCGAGTCCAACCCCCTGCAGTCAGCAGGGACACTGCTAACTAGATCAGGCTGCTCAGAGCCCCATCCAACCTGGCCTTGAATGTTTCCAGGGATGGGCCCTCCACTACCTCTCTGGGCAACCTGTTCCAGTGTTTTACCACCCTCATTGTAAAGAATTTCTTCCTTATATCTAGCCTAAACCTACCCCTTGTCCTAACACAGCTGGCCCTACCAAAAAGATTTTCCCCCTCTTTCCTATAGGCCCCCTTTAGGTATTGAAAGGCCATAATCAGGTCTCCCCGCAGCCTTCTTTTCTCCAGACTGAACAGCCCCAACTCTCTCAGCCTGTCCTCATAGGAGAGGTGCTCCAGCCCTCGGATCGTTTTTGTAGCCCTCCTCTGGACCCGCTCCAACAGTTCCATGTCTTTCTTGTGCTGAGGGCTCCAGAGCTGGACGCAGTACTCTAGGTGAGGTCTCACCAGAGCTGAATAGAAGGGCAGAATCACTTCCTTCGACCTGCTGACCACACTTCTCCTGATGCAGCCCAGAGTATGGTTGGCCTTCTGGGCTGCCAGCATACATTGCCGGCTCATGTCCAGCTTTTCATCCACCAGCGCCCCCAAGTCCCTCTCGGCAGGGCTGCTCTCAATCCTTTCTTCCCCCAGCCTGTATTGATACTCGGGGTTAACCCGACCCAGGTGCAGGACCTTGCACTTGGCCTTGTTGAACTTCATGAGGTTCACACAGGCCCACCTCTCCAGCTTGTCCAGGTCTCTTTGGATGACATCCCGTCCTTCTGGTGTGTCAACTGCACCACTCAGTTTGGTATCATCCGCAAACTTGCTGAGGGTGCACTCGATCTCACTGTCTAAGTCATTGATGAAGATGTTAAACAGCACCGGTCCCAGTACGGACCCCTGAGGGACACCACTCATCAATAGAAAGTATCTTGAAAGTCCATGAGGCCATGATTTCCTCAGTCTGTCAATGGTACCAGGATTTCCCTGCAAAATGGTACATAGCCATTAAGGCAGAGTGTGTGTCAGTAAAAATGGAGTGGGAAGAGTGTGCACACGTGCTGAAGGCATGTGTCCTCAAGTCCTAGGCAGTGCTGCGCTTCATTGATCATTGGCAGTGGATGGGGAGTAAAAGGGGAGAAAACAGATACAAGTAATTTCATTTCTGGAATTGATTTACTCAGAGCTCTGAATTAATCAGGATGAAGAGAAGGCATCTTCCCCTATCTCTCAGTAAATAGCGGCAGGCACCTCTGTGCTAGCTTTCTTTTGCAAGGAGCTTGGTAGGGCTCTTTGTCGGGGCTGATACAGTGCAGAGGTAGTTGTTTATTGAAGCTCTGCAGTCAGACCAAGCCCTCCAAGCTAGGGGTAACAATACTTAAGTAACTAGAGGCATTTAAACTTTCAGACAGAATAAGGCAACATCTTCCAAGGAAGGAAGAGCTTTTTCATATTGCGTTTTGGAAGTACCTGACTATTGGATACCTATGGCTCAGAACAGGGTCTGGAGTTACTGACCACCATGGTAGAGCAGCTTAATGTTATGTTCTGTTTTTTATACTAACACATTTCCCTTGTTTTATGTATCATGTATGAGAGTGGGTAAGTACTACCGGCTAGGACTGTCCAAAAGAAGCATTTAATTTTTCTGAGATTCCTAGCAGATGCTTGTGATAGTTTATCGAGTGTAAGAGATGTACTTTAATTGTTAGGTCATGTCTGTTAATGCCTTAGACACTGCCATAAACTATATGTTAAAAGTTTTAGAGTTCAAAAGTAAATCAAGGTGATTTTTTAGACTTATTTCTACAGAAGAAATCAAAACATAAATGATAGTAAGGGAAGCAAAACAGTAACATAGATCCCAGTCATCATTTATCCAAGGAAGCAGATTTATTGGAGTCAGATACTGAGTAGCAGATCTGTGGACAGAATTTCAGATTCATACAGATTACAAATAAAACAAGAGATAACTATTTACCTCAAGAGGATTAACTAGTCAATTTTTTGTTATCATTGAAACATTTTCTGCTAACAATTTTTCCCTGGGGAAATATCCCCTGCGTGTTCTGAGTTAATGACAAAAGAAAGATGGTTCCATGGTTTGAGTGATTTTCTGAGACTTGGCCTATATGCCTTTAACTGTCCATTTTCTTACAATTTTTCTATGTGAGTTTATATAGCTTCGCTGTGCGTCAAGTCCCATTTGTAAGAGGGAATAGCTACACTTGCAGGAGTACTATCGGCTAAATATATGAAAGAACAAATAAGCATCACAATATGTTGCATGCTGTATTTCTTATTACCATAAGAAAAAACCCAAACCACAAAACCTGAACACTCTACTACCTGTACCACATATACTAAATGATGGATGTTCCTCATCTGATTGGCCATAAGTAATCATTCACCTGTGGAGATATACAATATGTTTTAAAAAGAAAAAGAGTTAGTATTGTTTACTGATTTTCTTATGATGATTCTTTTCTGCCTTGCAGGTTGTAATGGGAATGGTTTCAAATACATTGTCAATTTTGCTAATAAAATCACTTCTTAGTAAGATACTGCATGAAATGATGTTATTATGAACTGATGGAAATATACTCTTCTGTTAGATTTTTATTCATTATACACTTCTCTAACATACTTGTTAATAAGAGAATCCATTTCTAGAAAATAAAATGTAATGTTAATTTTTCATCATAATGATTTAAATTCATATTAAGTCAGACAATAAAAATATAACTGCAAATTATTATATTAATGTGAATAATTTCTGATTGGACACATCATGATGGACTGCAAAGTAACAAATACCTGAAATGCTAGAAATCACTAATGACATAAAATGCAATAATCTAATATAACACTTTTAAGATCTTCCCCTCAAGCTTATAATTAGCTGTGGTTATATCATCAAATGGCACTCTATATCAATTTTTAATGAATATTTTTACTAAAAATGTAATCACTTTCTTAGCTGTTTTCTCTTTTTTTCTGTTACATATCTTGTCTAAATTCCCCTTGGATACCAAAGTCAAAGACTTCCTTAATCTTACTCTACATATGAAATGTAGCTTTTTCACATTTATGAGTGTACATAAGTCTTTAGAGAATTGTTCCCTTAGGTTTATTGAATTAAAAATAATCCATTAACTTGAAATCACCTATTTTCCAGTGATTATAAAGTGGTATTTTCACTATTTTTAAAAAATCTCAAATTTCTGAATCTGATTTTTTTATTCCTGATTTGTGTTTGTTCTGTCTTTTACTGAATTGGTTGCATTTATTTTGCAAATCCTTTTTATGTCAAACCCCTCCCATGGAGTAATGCTGGTATCTGTTCTCTAAGCTGTAGAAAATAACTCTTTCTTTCACACATTACACAAGGATATTTTCACATTTTTTTCTGCCATATAAGTGAGAGTATTTTTTTCATGTGTCCCCTCTCCCAATCTCTGTTAAGAGTCCCTGGATACTCTTAAAAACTTCTGTGTAAAATTATGGTTTAGAATGTATTAATTTGAAATGTAAGTTTGTAAGATGCAAGAGATAAGACTTTTATTCCTCCTGTTGAAATATTTCACAGCCTAATCAAAGTTGTGTTTGTTTTTTGATTTGTTTTGTTTTATTTTGTTTTTTTTTAAATATACTCAATTTTCTTGTTTTCATCCTATTAATCTGGTTATGTATTCAGACATTTATTCATTGTTAAACTAAATTATGAATATTTTACAGTTTGTGATTTCATTATTACCAGGAATAATTTTGCCTATTTTTTGAAAATAATGTTCTCGCTTTTTGTAGAAAACTTATGTTCAGGTTAAAGAGACATTTTGTCCTCAGAATCAGCAAATATCACAGAAGATTGCCTCCTTTATAATTTTCAGATATTGCAATACCTTTATCCAAGCATATCTTTTCCTGACATTTCAGTCTATTTTATAGTTCAGAGACTTCAAGAAACACTCCAGGCAAACCTGCATAATCAGCCTAAAGTGTCTGTGGTTCTGGAGTGGCTTGAGATGCAACTTAGTATCAAAAACATGTCTTCTGTCTTTGCTGACCTGCATGAATAGCCCACCTTGTGGCCCGCGACTATGGTTATGCTCTGTATGCCAAGATTGTATTCTTGCACTTTATTTCAAGCACTACAAAGTCCTTAGATCCACCAATAATCATTCCCATGTAAAAAAAACCAAGTATCTCTGGCAAAGCAATGGTCATAAATAAAGGGCCTGTCCTGGTGTGAATCACAATCACTTCAGAACAAAAAGTTTATGCCTTTCCTTTAAGATCTCCAGTCCTGCAAGACCTCTGAAAGTTCATCTTTGAACTCAAAAGTAAACTGGCAGGTAGGATTATAAGACATAGAAACAGGACAGGGAGTTGGAACATGGAATATTTAGAGTATATACAGAACTGGGACCCTGCCATGTGCTTTTGAGGCATTGCATACACATCACCGCCTCACAAGATACCTGGGATGTGCATCTTTCAAGTTAGTGAATTCACACTGTTTTATAGGAGAGAAAAGACTGTGAGGCATGAAATAGGACCAAGTTTCATGGTGAATGATACTCTATTTCAGTAGTTATTGGTTTTGACACTATCAGTGAAGAAAACCGCTATCTAAGGAAAAAGCAAAATGGTTAAATATTGACCTTAAATGTTCCTTCTGGAAGAACAGAAAATGAAATATAAGATATTTTATGAAGAGAAGTTGAAATACAAGGTAGTTTATGAAGAGCATTAACAAATAACAGGTATTATCGCTGACTGAAACATCCAAGTAACTGTGAGTGATTGCAGTGTGGAAGTGTTAAAGGCCCTTGCAATAGAAAACAATTGTAATTAATGAGAGTCTTTACAATATAATGAGGGGGAAAAGAAATAGAATAATTAATTAAACATATATAAAATTATGGCTGTAAAGAGAAATGTGTTTCATAAACATATTGCTTATCAGCAGTCCTAAATGAGATAGGATATTAGTTGCTATCAATCAGCTTAATCATGCATTTACTGATTCCTGACATTAGAATGATATCAAGAACAAGAGAAACTTTCAGGGGATGTTTACACCCAGACCATTGACTGACTTAGAAGATGACTGTTAAAAAAATGCTTGCTGAGCGAAAGAGATGAGCTGCAGGTATTATTCAGATCCTTTGTGAAAGCTAAAATATAGACAGGAATATCAAGTCAAAAGTAAGGGTTTAGAAGACTGCTATGAAGATTTCAGACATTGTTGGTATCTTGTATGAGATGTTCAGGCATATACTGAAAAGAGACACTTGAGACCATGAAAATGAAGAAGAGAGGATGATTTGAGGATTCAATTCTACAGCTTCCCGTCTGTAAAATGAATTGCAAACTGCATGTTTTCAGAATCAGTCATGTCTTGAGGAATGTGAAAATAAAAAAGAACCCAAAAAAGATGACTGGTAAGATATCTCAAAAGGCAATATTTTCTGGTTTGGTGAAGAAAAAGAAGACAGAAAGAAATACTAATGATTTTGGAGTGGTTTGTAGGAGCTCAATGTAAAGAAGACAGACTATCAAATATGAGTGAATTTGCCAAAAACAAAAAATACAAATCTTTAAGTCACAAAAATTACAGGAAGGTAAGACACATACAAATATAAGCTTTGAGCTGTTTTCAGATGCTGATCTGATTTGTGAACAGAAGAAAAAAAAATTGAAGAATCTTAGAAGTTAAAGAGAATGGAAAAGCTTAATATTTTACAGCATTCTTGATAAATTATAAATATAAATAAATTATAAATAAATATAAGGCAAGAAAGGATAAACTAAACTGAATGCTTTGCACATTAATTTTGTCTTTTGAAATCCTGAAAGAAAACATAAAGAACTTGAAGTTTTGGAAAAATGTGATGCAAAAACCACTGCCAGACATCTTGTCTCAGTGCAATCAATAGACTAATATTTTATATATAACTATCTTATAAAAAGAGATAGCAGGATAGAATAAGTATGATTTGTAATACCCAGTAATCTGCTCTATACTGCCTACAGTAATTGACTACTGTAGATGTCAACAATTTGGAGTTTAAATATCTTTGAGTACTATTTATTACTAATAATTTAATAAGAAAGCATGATTATAAGGGAAATTTACTTGTGTAAGCCTGCAGGTAATTTTTAAATTTAAAAAAGACCACCGTAATGCTACAGACACTTAGATGTTGCAATGTCATTATCTATAAGAAATAAGACCTCATCACTCACTAAATATAAAACAAGACAACTATATGCTTCTTAAAATATCAAATAATTTTAAGAATACTGAGGCACTTTTTTTAAAACAGCAGAGAAAAGTGATACATGAAAAATATCTAAGAAAGAATGCAGGAGATCTATGAAAAAGTAAATATAACAAAGTAATGAAATGCCAACAATGTGATTCAGCAGGGTAGGCAGTTAGAGTGACAAAAGCTAGACTAGTTAATTTTTTAATTGAAGGATATTCATCCAGTGTTCTCCTTCAGGGGAAGGGAAGGCAGAACATTGAACAGGACTAAAAAGCTCTTGATGTGAATTAGCAGAAGGGAGGGCACATTTGTGGTAAAAGCTGAGATCCTCCAGAGCTTAATGGCATGCAATACAGAGATGCTTTCAGAATGAAGGAGCAGGTTAGGTGTATGGAGCTCCTCTGTAGGATGGATGACAGACTTGTTGAGAGCTTGTGTATGAGGATCAGAGAAGAGAAAAATGGCAAGTCCTCTGCCTGGGAAGGAATAACAGCTTCCAGTGACAGACAATAAGGCTTACCAGGATGGTCTGTCTGGGGAGCAGCTCTGCTGAAATGGCCCTGGGGGTTCTGGCAGACAGAAAGCTGAATATGAGCCAGAGGCCCATGGCCGATGGCATCCTGGACTGGCTTGATTATCCTATTTTAATGAGGATTCATTAGATTTAATGTATAAAACTGTGTCCAGTTTTTGGGCCCCCTCAATACAAGAAAGATATTGACAGACTGGAGTGAGTTCAGTGAAGCCACAAAAACAGTCATGCTGTTGCAGCACCTGACCTGGGAGGAGAAGCTGAGGAACCACAGCTGGTTCAGCCTGGAGAGGAGAAGGCTTTGAGGGAAGGTAACAGTGGCTCTCCGTGGAGGTGGCTGAGAGAACAGAGCCTTCATAGTGGTGCATGGTGACAGGACATGAGACAATGGGCATAAATGGAAGAAGGAAGGCTCTAACTGGATGTGATGAGAAATGCTTTTCCTGTCAAACAATGGAACAGGTTGCACAGAGAGGTGAGCAGTCAACATCCACTGGATGCAGCCCAACCAGCCTGGTCTGATCCCAGAGCTGACCCTTCTTTGAGCAATAGTTTGGTTTAGAGACCTGTTGAGGTCCCCTGCTGCCTGAATTATCCTATGAATGTTTTCTACATGTAAACTTTATTCTGCTTCCATGTTGTTTCCCATATTTGTGAGGAAGAATCCTAGGGAGAAAATAATAGCATTTCCGGATAATCACTTAGTGTAACTGGGAGAGAGGAGTGAGTTGCATTTAATTGGTGTACTTCTTTCTATCAAGCCATGACTCTAGACCTAGGGAAGCATAAGTGTGGAATGTGACAGTATTTCAGCTCACTTCTTCTGGTTTTGGTTGGTTGGTAGTTTGGTTGTGGGGTTTTGTTATATTGTTTTGATTTCGAGTTTTTGTGATTTTTGGCTCTTGTTCATTTTTATTTGGGTTGAAACTGCAAGTTACTTAGCAGGTCATTGAATATCGTTAAAAACTAGGGATAGGTCTGAATACTGAAACTCAGCTTTCACACTTGGTGGGGTTGAAAAGAGCTAAAAAGAAAGAGCAATTGGAGATACAAGAGGGAAGCAAAGGGAAAGAATGAAGAAAGGACAGTTGATAACATGGAACACCGATAATGGTATTACAGTGAGACCCCAGATATGGAAAACTAGTTTTCCAAAGTCATGGAGACATATGATCAAGAAAATTCAGGGCAGGAATATGGTAAGAGATTTTGACATGTTAAAGCTATTAGCCTTAAGAGAACTTGGCATCAGGCTGTTAATAATCAGGAAGAATGTGCATATCCTGAAAACAGAAAACCATCTGATTACATGTGTGCACGCTCATGCACACATACACACAAGCACATACAGGGTAAATAATTCTGTAGCACATTACAGAATGATTGGTCTGTGCATGTATATTATATTTACAACCATACTGTTGAAGTATTTTAGCACAAATTCTGTTGCCATGATGAAATATTTAGCTGGAGTGATGGCACTTGGTATACATCATTGGAGTAGCAGCTATTAGTGTACTATAGTACATCATCGATGTGACAACTTTGAGAGGATGTGTAATATATAATCAGAGTAGTCCCATTTGGACATCAATATGTAGTATTTACTGGTTTTACTACTGTAGTGGTGATTTTACTTTCATACAGCAAATAGACATAATTCTGATTCTGAAGAGCAGTGAAATTCCTGTGAATAGTGCCACAGCAGCTTCTACCATACAGTGACTTTTGTCACAAGAAATAGCTCTCCGACTAGAGTCTATGTATACTGATTGGCATCACTTACTCTACTACAAGAGTAAAAAAACCCGCTAACAACAACAACAACAAAAACTTATAATATGAAACCAAATAAAACCTTAACAGAAACTGGTCAGTCATTCCATCAGCAGAATAGTGTGGTAACACAGTATGAGTTATTCTGTGTATAAAAATGATCAGTGAGGGCAAAATGGACAGCTTTGAAAAATAAAAACCCCTTGATGGTTGTGGAAATCGACAAACAACATAGATGCTACACCTTCATTATTTGAACATAAAGTCATGAAAATAAGAGGTTCCAACATAGACTCAAAGGAGTGATGAAGAAACTAGGTTAGGAAAAAGGATGTAATTTTTTTCCTTAAAACTACACGTTTTGTGGTATCTAAATTAAAACTGAGGGTTTTTTTTTCCTTTAACCATAACCACTTATGTTTGTTTGCCTCAATTTTCACTGAAATTTAAACTTTAAAAGGGTCTGCATATTTGGCAGTGCAATATTACAACTATAGTGTCAAATCAGCACTGCATCTGAGAATCTTTATCACGCAGTTTTATCTCCGAAAAGGGACATCAGTCTTAGAAAATCATAGAATCATAGAATATCTCAAGTTGGAAGGGACCCATAGGGATCCAATTCCCTGCTCCTCACATGACTAACTAAAACTAAATGTTCCAGAAATACTAAGGAAACAGCTGTCATTGAAGCCTAATTAGACCAAAGATCCCCAAAAGAAAAGTCTTTGACTATTTAACCACAAATATATTCCAAAATACTTCCTATGTTAGTGTTTTTTCCCTCCTTAATCCATTATAAATTTCTCCTATCTTACTGTCTACATTCTTCTTTTCACCCTTGATTTACAACAACTCATAGATGTCACTGTAGAAATCAGTAGATTATAGAAATAAAAGCCAGGAAATATTTACAGGAGCAATGGCTGGGGTGGAATCCAACAGCAAACTAAGACAGTTCACAACAAGCCTGCGCTGGTTCAGCACATCTCCAAAGCACCTAGCCAACAGACCTTCCAAGTAGTCTTTTACCTCAAATACCTTTTCCACCTTAATGCCACTTATACCTCCATCAGCTGCACCACCTCCCCCACCAAAAAACCAATGAAAAACCAAATGTATTTTTTACCACTGTATTTCAAGATACATCTGAAGATAGAATTCAATCCTGATGGTTTTATCTGAAGGTTTTCACTGATTTCAGAAGAGTTGTTTCATACTCTGAAGAGCTATATTTCTTGGTTGGAGCTTAAAATTTTAAAACCAAAGAAACTTTTCAGCACTGAATGTAAATTTCCTTCTTCCTAGTAAACAAGTTTCATACTGAAGATAGCTTCAGCATTTGCTCCTTACATTTGTGTGTTCTTGGACCAGACAAGAAAGGCAGACATTTTGTTGTAATATGAACCCAGTACTGAATGTTATGCTGAGTAATTCCTTCCTTGCCCAATAAACCAGTGATTTTATGAAGCAACACATCACAGAATGCTTATCTTGTACCCTGTACTGAAAATACAGTTTCCAGATGGGCAACAATTTTCTATCTATCTCTGATTTCAGGCATAGTGACTGTTTGCAGATTGGTTCTTTACAGATTTGTACCTTCAACTTTAAACTTTGCTTTCTGATAAAATATCAGTGAAATGTGTTGGGGAAAACATGCATAAAAAAAGAATGAAAGATGACTGAAGAAAATAAATTTAAAAGCTCACATGAATAATATTAGATGTTTTTGCATAATGTTTATGGAAATGTTTTCCCATCTTTCATATAATTTTTTAACCTTCAGTAATATCTAGTTACAAAGTGTCATTTTTGAAAGACATGCATGAACATTCTTTCCACGTATGAATATGAATCTGACAAAGTGTGCAAACTTAAGCATTATGTATATTTGTGCTGGCCTTGCTTGCCCTTTGTCAGTACACTGAAAGAAAATGTATATAATATTTTTAACAAAATGTAACAAAGATTCTTCTAATAAATCAGGAAAAAAAGTTCATTTTAAATTGTTGGGGTTTTTTTTAAAGTATTCTTTATATTATCAGTTTGGCCTGAAAACAACTATAATGATGAAAATAAATAGATTCCATATACTTAGATACACATCACTTTAAATAAGTTCAGGGTAAGAACTAAACAAGAAAATTTTGAGAACAGTTATTTCATGCAACTAAGTATGACTTTTAATCCTAGATATTTTTAAGAAATGAAGGTTAATAGCCAGTGGTTTATTTCTACTTCACTTTAGGGTGGTTCGTTGTTGTTTGATTTGTTTGCTTTGGTTTTTTTTTCCTAGAAAAGAATCCTAATATGCTGTAGGTTATACCTAAAAAAATTTATTATCCAATATACATTTAAAAAGACCCGCATTTTTTACTTAAACTTGTCTCAAACACACATAAACACATACATACACACACACAAAGTCTTGCTTTGATTTTGTTTTAATTGGTGCATGTTATCATTTGTGATGATAACGCCCAATTTTGAAAATCTGTCCCTGCTGCTTTAATATAGACATCCTTTGACTAAGGCCCTTGTGTATCTTATGTTTATTACTTTAATAAATAGAATTATAAATGCTCAAAGAAGGTTGTGAGTCAAAATAAAAAGTGTCGATGGCCATGTAGACCTTTCTGAAGTCTTGTCTTTTATGTATTATTTCATGTATCAGCAAAAAATGAAGGCAGAAAAAATATTTAATTTCAAAGAATTTGAAAATTAGTATTAGTTTTTAACCTATGATTATTTATAATAAAAATTATGTCCCATCTGAGAGCATGAGAAGACAAGAGTAAACAAAACGAGTATGGATTTAGCCCTTTGGCTAAATGGGGAGTTCTACTGAGTTTTCCAAACTAGTTTGCTATAGAATATTCATCTTAGCATCCAGTTGCTATTTCAGAAAAGCACAAGTCTCAGTCTGCCAGCACTATGACGATGTCTCAGATACCTCACGAAGTCTTAAAAAACAACAGACACCCATTTTTAAGGAGGTGAACCATGCCCAATTTCTCCACAGATGGGAATGGTTACATGTAACAAGCTTACATATAACCACCTCCATGTAGATAACTGAATCTATGCATCTTTATTTTGGGTAGAATCCTGACTATTTGAAGGAGTCTAATATAGAGTAGCAGATTACTATATACCATAAAATATTCTGTAAGCTTTGGCTCACTGTGCAAACCTATAAGTAGCTGATATAATAAAAAATTATGCATTACCTCCCATTCCTTTGTTATAAAATACATTAATTGATTTCTTTCATTTATTTTTGGTGACCTTCCCCAATAAGTATAAAAATATTTTCTGACTGAATTTTCAGTGTGAAAAATATTCTGCCCCATAGCTGGCACTACGATAATTGCTCTGTTTAAATTTCACTTAAATCCTCAAAATTTAGCACTAGCAGAATTTCTGCACTGAAAGCTGTAAACACTATAAAAATGCTGTGAGAGACTTCAGAGTGAACTGGATGCTTCCTGTTTCTGGAGCACTCTTCTCTTATAAAGAATCCACTTCAAAATGCTTCAAAGTCAATGCAAATATTCCCAGTGGCTTCATTCAGCATTTGCTCTCAAACCCTGTTTCTGATACACCAAGAAGATAGTATAGTAGGTGAAGAAAAAGAAGAAAAGAAAAATCATCATGCTTAGTGTAATACAGCAATAACTGGTACACAATTAGTTTTTTATTTCAACACCATTTCCCATATATTTCATAGTAATGAATGGGGGCTGTATTTTTTTGAATATGTTTGGTGATTTACAGAGTAATGAAACAAATACAGTTGAACAATGGGCTAGATAATAAATCATGAAGTATACCTGATTTAGGAGTTTCTTTTATGTTTTAATTGTTGATGCTCATGTCTTCTGTTGTAATATGTTGCTAAAACATTTTTAATTACTAAATAAAAATAATGTAATTTTGTTGAGAGCTTAAATACTAAGTGTCTTCAAAATGGCTCAGAATATAAGAATACCTGTATGTTATTTTGCTAGCTACCAAATGCCAGTGTAGTGTGCTCTTGTCTGGTCTATTTTTACTCTTCTTTCCTGTTCCCATCCCCACACCGCTCTCACCCTCAGATATTTCAACCACCGTACACATTTGACCTACCTCTTTTTCCACATGACATGTTACTCTTAACATTCATTAAAAGTAATTCATTTTCATTTCTGTTCAAACCACATATTACACACAGCCCTGGTATTTGGGTCCTATGAAAAAATGCTTTCCTTGTACCCTTATTTCCTGCTGCTCATCATTGCTTCCTTGGATATCAGAGCTACTCTCCTCTGAATGCGTTAGTCATTCATGAATAATGACATAAAAGCCTGGCAATGCTTTAGAAGAGGAGCCCTTTATTATAGTTTTCTAACAACCATTAATATCTGTAATACTGAGAAGTTTTCTGGTTTTCTTTTGTGAAAGGACAAATCATGACTATGTGACAAAATGGCATGGGGTCAGCAACTATTACTCCTTTAATTAATGCAGCTGAAATGCAAGGAAACAGAACAATAGATTTCATCTGTGCCTGATAGCGGAAATTTCTAGGTTTTCAAAAGCCTCTTATCTGCTTTCATTGAATTCATAAACACTAATTAGAGCAAAAGTCTAGTGTCATGGTCACATCATTTTTCCTGATCCATGCATCTGAAAGAAAGCAAGTTTGCTTATATATCAAATCATTTCCTTCATGTAAAATTTCATTAGAATTATTATTCCCATAATAAAAGAAAATACATTTAATATTTATAATGACCCTAATTCTTCTTCATAGGGCTGTAACCCTCTGGGTTGCAAAAAACTTAAAGGACTTAATCCATACATGCTGAAATGCATGTTGAGCCAGGGTGGGGTGTGGAAAGCAAGGCTAGTGTTTCATGGCAATCTAATGGATGATTCAAACTACAAATGTATATTCCCAAAGTGAGTTACTGACTTTTGCTCTAAGGGTAGGTAGCACAAGTAGGAATAAAAGTCAGTGATCTAAACGTATTGTCTGAACAAAAATTTTGATGTACTTAATGGACTGTGAATACTTGTACTCATTGACTGCACTCTGACTACTTCCCTCTAAACCTGTATTGAGTATACAGTATCTGGGTGTTTTCTTATTAAATGTTGAGGGAATCTTAAAGTTGTACTGTTCTTGGAAGGCAGTAAGTCAAAATTTCTACTGTGCAGAATCAGCTCAGACTTGTAAGCTCAGGCTTCAGAACTCTGAAGCTACAGATAAGGAAATGCAATTTGATTCTTAAAATAACTTCCCAGAGCAGGCTCTTTGGAAATTTACGCACCTGTTTTCCTTTAGTTAAAACTGAATGTTTACATACAAGCACTATAAAAACATGCTCGGTGTAGTCTCTTCACTTGAAGGAGAAAAATAATTCTTTTCTGTCAGGCACAGATTTCAAATGCAAGAGAAAACAGGAAGTCTTAGTGATATTTTATTTTAATGGAGAAATGCTGGGAGCTGTTATTTGTATAACAGTGCCATGGTGCTACTACTTTACGTTTCAATGTTTGGGTGATATCAAAATTGTCTCAAAATTGTTTCAGCACAAACAAGGGGAGGGGGTGGGGTGTATACATATTTGTTTCACAAGCAAGTTATATGTGTACACAGATGTGCACTTCCTAAAATCCTCTTCCTGTTCTTTTATAGGAACTTTGATGGGAACAGAATTAATAAGTTTCTAGACATAGCCCTGTGTATTAAGAGATGTCAGAAAGCAGCATGAAAACTTTGGCATTGTTTTATGTCTATTTAATGTTTCTTGATACGGGGTGAGGGATGTGAAGTGACGTTATCCTGCTGATCTTATCCTACACTTCATTGGCAGAGGTTTGTTCAAATACAAAATCCAGTTTCTACATCAGGGCCTATATATGCACATCATTCCAGACATAAAATTTTCCTAGCATTTAGATAAAAGACTCTTCCTTATATATCCCATCTTTGGGAAATCATTTGCTTCAGTTACAAGCTCTGTTTGGTACAGAGCAGACCTGATCTGCCAATATTAGTTGCTGTCTCTCCATTCTACAGATCTCAAGGTCCATTAGCCCATCTCTTGCTGTTGGCTGATTCTTGTCTCTGGCTCAATGTCCATCAGCCAGTTATCAGTTTCTTTGGTCCGTATTTAGATTGTTGGAGCATATTTAATTTCAAAGTTGCAATAAATATTAGACAATCTTAATTCAACAAGAATCATCATAAACGAATTAACATGAACTCTCCTGGTTTCAACTGCAGGTGAATATGGCAGTGCAAGCATATAAAACCTTGTGTTGGCTCTTTTGGGACAGTCAGCTCTCACAAATATGTGGCCTTCTGAAAAAGGTGTGAAGGAGGACAAAATATGGATAGACACTTCTGGTTTTCTACCCTGTCAATAAAAACTTACTTTTTTTGCTGGCGACATAATTGCCACTTTCTTCTAAGACAACAGATTCCAAGTGAGACTGTACATTCAAGAAGGATGAAGTAATTAGCTACTGATCAGCATAGTTCACCATAATTCTAGATACAACCATTTTTCTCGTCTAGAAAATTTTTGCATTCATGAACACATTCTATTCTTGAACAAACATTTTCCTCATTCTTAGGAAATTCATTTGTCAAATTACTTCAGACAGTAATTGAAAATACTGTTCATCTACACTGTACACTGCCATGGATTTTACTCTCTGGGATATTCAGATGGTCTTAATTAAGATGTGAAGTAGGATTTTCTTGTTTTCTACAAATGAGTGTTAGGTATTTTTTCCCAAGTGGCCCAGAGCTCTAAAGCTTGGATTTTTTATCATCTAATACTTATTGGCCTCTGAGAGAGACATAAATTATTACAAACCCTCAAAATTACAAGCCAAGTATGGAAAATCTGTGCAGCTTGGTAAAGAGTAGAGGGCCAGGTAAGAGGATGTGGACCCTGCCCCCAGGCAGTACAGATCTCACCATCTTCATATCTGGATTTTATCCCAGATGATGACATATATATATATACATAATACAGATTTTTTGTTACGAGTTTTTAAATACAAGTTTAATATTAAAAAAATCACTTAATGCAGCAGAAGGCATTGTCTACATATTTTTACATTAAAAGAGGTAAAAGGAAAAAAACCCTACCAGATATTTTCTGTTTTATTGTGTCAGAGTCCATGAGTATTCTGGTAATCAAATGTATCTGGTTTAAGACATTTAATAGTGTCCTTCTTTGCAGTATTTATTTATCTTATTAGTGAGAAAAAGCTTTCAAAAATGTTGATTTACAGCTTTTTCCTGAAAACCACATTCTGAAGTCATAAAAATATTGTTCACACTTGAACCGCATTCCTGAATATTATATGTACAGAAAATAAAATTTTAAAAAAATAATGCAGATCATATTTTACATTTCAAGTAATCCCAGAAAGCTGGTATCATCTTCCACAGAGAGTCATAAACAAATATTATTTGAATTAGTGAATTTGGTAAGGAATACCATAAATAAATATGTCCTCTTACCGAGTAGCTGCATAGCATAGTGTCATATGTGAACATGTCTATTCCACTGATGCCGTAGATAAGAAATTTGTAAAGCAGTAGACTTAGCAGTTTAGAATACTTGTGAAATTCATTGAATAGACTATGTGCTAATATCAGTCACTATACCATGCTCTTAGAGATTTCTTTGTCTCTTTTAATTTGTTTAGGACTCTTGTAACTCTGAAGGAAATAAATTGCTTTGTTTGATATATAATGTAGTTCTAAACCAGGAGAATTCTCTTGCATTTGGATACCTCATAAAGAGGAAACTACAGTAGAAAAGCTTATCTAAGAAGAGCTTTTCGAAATAGCTTTGGTCCTGTAAAACATTAAAAGAATTTTTTTGATTAAAGCCATGTACTCTTGGAATTGATTTCAATTCTTCCCATGTTGGCCTTTTAAGAGAGGTGACCCTTAGTCATTTCTACCCAGAAAATAACTTGATAGGTAGATATTTCCCAGACAAGCCTGCAGGCAGATGACCAGAACAGCTTGTCCAGAAATGACATAAAAGTTCCTGCTTTGCCCTTCCTAGCAGTATTAGTCAATATGACTGCCTTCTGGGCAAGAGATTGGGCTATCATACCTGGAGGCAGGTCAACATATAGACACATATGTCTATGAAAGTCTAAATTCAAAGTATTCATGTTCTAGAAAGATTCTAATTCAGAATGCATCGAGAGAGAATGTATCTAAAGCAAATCTGTTACCAGATAACTTCTCTGCAGATTAATAGACTGGTCTCTAATGTAATTTATAATGTATACAAGGGCATCAGTAACTTAAAACAGAATTTAAATTCCTTTTCAAACCTCAAAATATTAGGAAAAATGGCAAAACAAATAATTGGTGAAGGTGGACAACTTCACTTTATGAAGCGTTGGAACATGGTATAAGCTCTACAAAACAAAACTTAAAATAATGTGACATTCTATCAAGTTAACTAATACCATTATTCTTGCAACTATCCTTCCCCCTTTTCTCCACCATGCTCTGGGTAGAGTGGCTGGAAAGAGCAAGGAAGTTAATAAGCACTTTCTAAGGTCTGTTGTATTCCACTTCTACTGCCTATAACGATGGTTGTTGTCATATAAGGTAATGGACCTTGTAACCCCACATTGCTTCAAGCCATTATGTAGAAGAAAGTTAAATATTTTAAATAGACAAGATAAATATCCAAATATATTTCCAATATACTTTTAATCTATAGCTGGTAGTAGCTGAACTGTTTTTTAAAATCATTATTTTCCAAACAGCACTTCTTCATTTTATATATCATTTTTCTATAAAAATAAATTATATATATTTATATCCTTTGTCAAGCATCTTGCCTTGAAAAATGTAATGTAATTTAAAGTATGTCACTTCAGGAGAAGCCACATGGGAGGCACACAAAAGCAACTAGTATTTTCCTCAAGCAGTGGAAGTATAGAGATTTTTCAATATCTCCGTTTCCCATAGCAACCCACCTGTTGACCCACTTTAGGAAAATTTTATCCATTTGTACTCAATTTCTGATTTCCAAAACTAAGAAATAAAAGAAAATAATCATTACTGAGACATAAATGAAACTGATTCCAAAAAGGATTGGCTGAATATGGAAATGCACAGATTTTTTTTTTGTAAACCATATTTTATTTTCATATTTTTTCAGTAGCAAGCTGTGTGTGTATGTATAAAAATGTAATGACCATGTTGATATCATAACAATTATATTGGCTTCTGTTGCTTAAGTAATTATCATGCATGCCTAATATAATCATATATAGCTTTCATCAATACTTTAAAAAGAAAAATTAAAGATTAAATTGACAGCTATAAATATGCTGTAACTATGTTGCTATGTTAAAATTTGCAACCATAAAAAAAGTTCATTTGAACTCCTGGACTCTTTTAATTGCAGCAGACAACTGAGTCAACATAAAATTGTTCAGTTTTTCCTTCAGTAAAATGAACTGGGGTCTAACACATCAGTGGAAAGCGTATTTCTGGGTATCTGGAAGAAATTTTCAACTCTCACTGAACTGAAATTTGAAAAGAATAGTTTCAAAACACCATAAGAGAGTTTTTGTAATGATTTTGTCACTTTCTCATCTTCCTTATAAGCATACCTTTAGAGAGAATTGCAACATGGGGATGAGCTCCAAGTATTGCCTGTTCTTACTCGCAGCTGCAGAACACAGGTCACCATGTACATTTCTGCTAAGACATGGGTTGGAGCTTGGTGGTCAGTGCTATGCTGTCCTTCAACCACATCCTGGACAATGTCCCAGACATTAGGCATTACTCTTCAGTGAAGGAACTTAGCCATCTGCAGCAGAAACAATCCTATTTCTATATTTCAGCTGAATGAGTGTCATCCTCAGTGGCTCTATGTCTGTTTAAATACTTATATAGTCACAAGTTAAACTCCCTTAAGTTTAGTAACATGTTAAGCAGAATCTTTGTCTGCAGTAAAGACCAGGCCTATATTTGCACTAGTGTATATGTCTGTTTCTTCCTCTCCACTGGACAGAGAAAAGTTTATGACTAGTTAATCTCTGGAATTTGGTGCCTCTTAAAGTTGCCTCTGTATCAAATGAATACCTAAAGCAACTCAAATCTAAGGTCGTGTAAAAAGAAACCTAAACAAATGAAGCACATGCATTAAAAAGATAACAATAAGCATGAACCATGAAGGTGGGATTGAAGGAATTTTTCAGTTTTAATTATATAATATTACCGCTATAAGTTATTTTCCGGGAACCTTGATTACCACTGTCCAACCACTTTTCTTGTTGGAACTTACTTTATTTCCTTTATGAGGTACTTCAGAGGTTGAAAGATAGCTTCTCAAAAGTATTTTTTCAATTTTAGGAACTTAGGTGGTAGAAATGTGAAAATGCAGTTGAGGAATATATTTGTCTTCCTACTGATACAAAGGCAAGTAATTCATGAGCTACTCAAACCATCTTTCCACACACTTGCCAGTATGCAATATTAGGTAGTAGTGATGCTTGTTATTTTCAGTGTCAGTAGTTTATCTTAAAGGATTCTCTTCTGATATCAGGATATCTAAAAACTGATGAGACTTCTGGGGTTGCATGTTGGATTTTTTAGAGAGATATTTTTATTTTTTTTTTAAATAATAATTTAATTTTGCTCTTTTTATGTTGAGATTATACTGGTTTCTGATATCATTATTAATTTCTGTATATCTATTAAATAAAAAAAAATCTTAAGATTCAGAATAGAAGAGAAATTTTAAAATGTGTTTCACTGTATCTTGATATGAGGAAGATTTTATTAAGTGCCTGCAACATGAAAGATTTTAGGAGAGCAAATGCATTTTGGATATAAGAAGAGAAGACAAAACCAGCTGCCTAGGAAGATAGGTTGGTTTCCCTCTACTCATTGGCCCTTGGGTATTTCACAAATTCATTACTGGTACACTTTGTGTGACCATATTTTTTTCTGTTCTCTTTCATAGGAACATAATGACCAGATAATTTTACAGGCCTTGCAGGATTTGTTCCATCCCTATCATAAGTTTGAGAAACTTTTCTGAAATTCTTTCATCCTTAAATCATGGTGGAAGCAGTGCAAGAAATAGTTTTCTTGGATCGTCTGGTGTTTGTAGTCTCAATGATCCCAGACAGGAGCTGTAGTGATAAAGACTGAACCAAGCTTTCATAAAACTCAGCAGTAAAAGTTTACTTAAGTTGGCTAGAATTCTGGTGTATCTCAGAAACTTTCATCTAGTTTGCCTTTAGTTATAACTGCAAGTTATGTCGGCAGGTAGAAGTAATATCAGCCTTTAGAGACACTTGAGTAAAAACAGTGAATAATAGAATTTAGTGACTAAGAGCCTAGAATTCATGATGTGATGTCTGATATGAAAGCATCCTATTTTCAATGGTAAGTCTCTTATTGCCTGCATATGTTGACAATTAGTAACAGTATTTGAGATGTCCACACTTTTTTATTTTTAAAAAACTTCCCTCCTGCAATATTTTTCTTACTTTTCTTTTGTTAAATGACAATTTATATACTTAGTTTATATACTGTTGTATTTGGCAAATAGGACTTTAGCTTCTACACCATTTAGATTGTTGAGGAACCATCCAGATTTTCAAATTATTTAGACACTAGTGGCACAAATGAATACACCAGAAAATATCCAAGGAGGTAATTGAGAAATTTTAATGGATGCCTCTCTACCTCTTTAAATGTGTAAGAAAAATAAACCTTAAGACACTTATGTTTTTAAGTATCCAGAGTCACCCCAGTAACAGTGTTTTTGAAAATTCTTGTAAGGCTACTAGTAGATGACAAAGTTATTCTCACCCTGCAAGTGTGTAGCAGACATGGCCATAAGTGTAATGGAAATACACATTTGCATCCCTTCTCCACACAGTCTTATATTGGATTAAAGATTTTTCCATCAATATAGCTGTCAAACTAAAATGAAAACTTTAGTTTGTCTTTCATTAAAGAACTGCGTACCCACTCGGTTCTTTATAGTGTTTTTTTCTAAATGTTCTTTATTGATTGTTTTTTCCACTACAACTGCAGTTTGTCTGATTTTTTGAGCAGATCGAGACTCTAATATTTACCCACCAGAACTAAACTTTATGTCAAGGCAATTAATCCCTTGACAGTTCGATTGTAAGTAAACTTGGTAGTGTCATGATAGCTCCTGAAGGGGCATATTGCAAACTCCAAAAACAACTGTTCCTTACAAATAAAAAGCTAATCTTCAGTGCAAGCCTAAGAAGAAATATTCTGTTCCCTTTGTAAATCCACATCAAAAACACAGTCATTAGAGTTGCAGCACATTTTCCCCAAATGGAGACCTATTCTTTACACTGGAATTTGTTAATTTTTATCTGTCTTGTTAGCAGTTGTACTGTCAGGTATTTTCCCAGTTTATTAACAAATAACTTTGGGGGAATTTAGGCTCTGGTAATCACGAAACTGGTAAGAAATTGACAGTACTGTAATTACGTGTATTAAATACTACATGGTAAAGATGCAGTTTATAAGTATGTGGTGGATTACAGGAAAAACTAAGGAGGAAAGAAGTTTAATTTTGAAAGAAATGCTCTGTTTGCAAAAGAAGGAGTGATCTCTTATGTATCAAAGCAGAATAAAGTCTGGTAATAGGAAGCAAGCTGTGGTACCATTTCTTCCTCTGATAAAAATGGGATTTGTTGCAGACCATGGCACTTCATAATACAAGTTGTATTATGAACAGCACTGGCTGAATATCAGAAAAGAGCAATTTCCAAAACCACCTAGGATCAACAGGTCTTAGTATTCATACATTGCTATGGAGGAAAGCTGTTTAATAATGTTTTATTACAATTCACAAGTGGAAATCGCAGTTTCTAGAGTACTTATTTTTTTCATGATAAATTATATATGTACATACATGCATATATATGTATGTTCTATGAAAGTACTTTGTATATAATTTTAATTTTAGTTTTTATCAAATTTGAACTGACCAAAGCTAATTTCAACTGAGAAGGGTTTCAATGGAATCAGCTGAGAAAAACATTGAACTGCTTCTTACTTTCACTAAAATGCCATTGGGGAAATGTACTCTGAGTACCTGTTCTCTTTGATGGGGCACATTTCTTTGACTAGTGTACCTAGTTGTAGCACTGAAAGTATTACAAGAGTGAAAATATTCATCTTTCTGTTGTTAAATATAATAAATTGACTCAGAAAATTAGTCCTATAAGTAATGTCAATGTTCCAAAGGAAAAATAATACTTTAATAGAGGAAAAAAGAAAAGGGAGGGGGAGGTATTTAAAGAATAGCACAGTAAGCCAATTCAATACATCTAGCATTTTTAGGAATTTTGTAAAGGTGAGGAGATTTGTTATTTCTAAACTATCTTCTTTTTTTAGTTCAATTTTTATGTCAGTTTGAAGAAAAGAACAAAGCTTTCATGACATAAATTCTAAATTTCATAATCAGTTATCAATGTTCCACTAATATTTTTTCCTTCCATATATCTTTGTCAATTGAGTATTCATCATAGGAATGCCCATATTGCACATGAGTAGTCAAGAATATCTTCCTTTTATTATCTATAATCCATCATTCATTATCACTGTTCCACTTTTAAAATAACATGCCCTACTTAGAAATAATAGCAATGTCATACATTAGACACACAGTTGACATAATAGGCTCAGCCCCCCAAAAAAGAGAACAGTTTGAAATATCTGATGTGGGTCTGCTGTGGGTCTGAATGTGCTTTTGTGTATGTTTCTAGAAACTACAACTTGTATGAGTAAAAAAAACAAAACCAAAACAAACCAGAGAATAATTTTGCTTTGTTTCTCATTCCAATTGAAAAAAAGGGTGGGTAGAGGAGGGGAAGGATGAAGGGAAAATGCTACTTGGCCAGATTTACTTGCAGATGTACACATCCAGGATATGGAAAACTGAGTGAAAAATAATTTAATGGTTTCTCTTCTTCAGTTTCCATAACACTATGCAGTGTTGTAAACAGAGCTTCTGAAGCTTCCCCCAAGGTTCTGAGTGAAAGCAGCAGTACAGAGTAGTAGTAAGATGGATGGATTTGCAGACTGGTAAGAAAAATATTTTTGATAGTTTCTAGGCCTCACAAAATGCCCTTTTATCATCAAGGTTTTAATCATTGAATTAAAAAGTAACAAAGAGAAGAAATAAATAAAAGATTAAAAGAAAAATTGTCTTATGAAAAGCTGTACTTTAAATGTAAGTCATATTGATGGAGAAAGGTTTTAAAACAAATGAGGAACTTCAAATTTTAGGATGTATATTTCTGGTTTTCTGCAATATTCTTTAAAGTTAACTTCAGTAGGCATAATTCATGATATGAACTACTAAATTTTATAATGTAAAAAAAAATGCCAAAACACTTCAGTAGCTTCTGCACGTCGTATGTAAATTACTACTTTCCAATCAATAGGCATTTTAAAATACAATTGGTATTCTGGAGCTATAATATGCAATCTGTGCTACTGATGTTATGTATTCACATCATAGATGTGAGCTCTAGAGAAACAATTACAATATATGCTGCAAATGCATATTAAAACGTAAATTACATTAAGGACCATGCTTTAAAAGGAGACATAACCCAGGCTTCAATTTTGCACCTGCAGTCATTTCCAGAATCAACAGTGTGGACGCATAATTGCAAACCAAATGATTGCATGTAACTGTTGAGATAGTTAATTTTCAGGTTCAGTCATCCGGTTACATATTTAAATGCTGTAATTTGTGTCAACAATTATTAATGCCTATAAGATTTCCATTACAAAATTTGTTTTGCTTTTACAAATTGGGCCTTAATATCCATGTGTTTTATTGTCTTCAGGTACATTATTGGTTGAAGGGGGATATTTGTAATACTATGAAAAGGAGATTTATTTTTTTAAACCAAATATACATTTCTGGTGAAATTTCAAATTAATATAATCTGTATTGCATCTAGACAAGCTGAAAAAAATAGTTTTTGATAGACAAGAAGTGTTTGGGGCAGGGGAGTTCCAGCATGGGTTAAAGCTACTTACAGCTACTTACAGCTACTTACAAATTCTTCCAAATTTGCAGCATGTTAGAATTTTCTTAGACCCTGCCGGCAAATTTTCTTAGACCTCTGAAGCTGGTGTGCTTCTATTAGCCATTTGACTGTGAGAATGTTGTTCCCACACACCAGCTGTGTTGTTTTGAAGGTTCCCAAAAAAATACTGTGCCATTGACAGACATCCTCTGTAATACCTTACTCTAAGACAGCTTTGTCAGGAGCCTACACAAAATCTTGCAATACTACCTTAAATTCAGTGGAACGTTTAAACAAAATGTTCTGGAGCTTAATGAAATATTATTTTTTAGTGAAACTTGACTCTGTCAGAAAAACTCCAGCCAAAATTTCTCACATTCATGTTACCTGACCTTTGATTTGCCTCATGCAATATTTCTTAGATAGTTGTAAAGTTCGTACTTGTGAGGATGTAAGAATACCCAGCGAGTCCATCATACTCATGTTTTTTAGCCATCAGTGGATGGATTAACTACATTTGGAAACAGGTGGGTTAATCTGAATACAGTTTTGTTTGGTCTTCCACAAAACCAAACCAGAGACTACTTATTCAAATGAAACACATTACCTTTAACAAGAATATCTGACTTTGTGTTTGCTAGTTGTTAGTAACTACCAAGCCATAGCTCAGCTATAGAAACATGAACATAAAACCTTTAGGAGAAATGTTAAAGTGTTTCTCCTAAATCCTGATTCTGCAGCACACAGACGGATGGTATCTTGCCACACCTCCCGTGGTACACCTTCTAAAATAGCCCTATGAGGTCTTTATGCCTTAATTCCCTTATCAGGTGTAGAACATGGCTTTCTGGTTTGAGCCATGGAAATAGCTGATTTTCTGCGTATTCAAAATGTTTTGTTTGTTTCAAAAGAAAGAAAAAAACACACATAAACTGCCTACTCGGTTAGTTCTGTCCTCAGATTAGGTTTCAAACTTGGGGATGAGAAGTGGCAAAGTACTGCCAGCACAGTACTTGCAGTCCCGTACGTGTTTGCAGATTATGTACATCATAAGCGAGGTGTGATAATCAGAGAACTGTGCATGGCTATTGAGTTTGCCTATTACCCAGTATGACAAGAATTCATAACACTTCAAAGGGATCAGGAAAAATGGTGGCTAAATTACTATCATCATGCAGTGTAGGATTTAGCTCACAGATTAGGGCACCAATAGGTATCTAATTATCTAGCCATCTAGTCAATATTGTCAATGCTGCCAATAGATTCTCAAAACCTGTTTAGCTGATCAGCCACCCAAACACAGGACTGATTTTCCCAGAGGCATTTGTTGTCATTGTAAACACTGTGATATACGCTCTTAGGCTTCACTTACCTCTTCATTTCAGAAGGATGAGTGTCTCTGTAGGTTTTGTTATATCCTTTAGCCACATAAGCACGCCTCTGATGTCCCAAAGTGACAAAAGAGGCATTAAATACTTATACTCGTGAATCTCACCTTAAATTCTACGCTACTGAGGGCTGAACTGCTCTTTAACCTCCACTGGCTATATTGAATAAGCACATGGGTCACTTCCCTGCATGAAGGCACCTTGTGTCATTTTAGATGCTTTAGTTATCTGAGATACCCTCACTGATGCAAATACAATGCAGAACCTATAGGAGACCAGAATCCTAGTGTCACAGCAGATGGAAAAATACTTGAGAGAATTTCAGCTGAGAATAGATATCTAATGTGCAAATGAGCTGATCTCAAGTTCACATGTGAATATCTACATACAGACACCTTCACCTGCAAATGGAATCTCACTCTCAGTTTCATGGGCTTTTTGGAGTAAATGTTTTAATTTTTATATTTGAATTTGTATGGAATTCCTGTAACTGAGGTGAAAGCAGCAGTGCTTGTACAGACACCTGAAAAGGAGAAGGGCAGCCTGGTGAACATAAAGGTCTGGATCTTTAGCTGATGTAGCTGAGGTGCCTTCAATAGAGGTACATTGATTTACATCATCTGAGGAGCTGGCTGAGCTATAACACAAGTACTCAATATTGTCTGAGGTCTGTATTCTGTGATGCTAATCTGTCATATGGCAAAACCATTTATCCTTAAAACTCAAGAAAGAAAGAAATTTTTAAATTGCCTTTCACTTAACTATTTTAACAGTGTTTGCATATAAAGGCATATTTCTTTAATCTTTCATGACTATAAAATAAGATATCTCTTGGGAAGATCTGCCTCAAAGTTATTTGAAAGTAGCTAAGTCTTCAAAACGTAAAAAAATCAAAAGGTAGTGATTTCATTTATCAGAATACTGTTTTTTAGAACACAACATGTTTATGTTTTACTATTTAAGAGAGAAAAATATAGCTAATTTTGTAATTAGGTATTGTTGACTTTTGAATAGTTATAAGCAATATCTTGATAGATCTTTGCCTATAAATTTAATGGCATTCACTGTTAATATTATAGCTCTGTTTGTTCAGCTTTCAAATACTTAAAAACAACCTCATTTAATTGATTCATAAAGTATCTGAAGTCAATCCATTTCCTTTTCTTTTTGTGATGGCTTCTTTATATGCCCCTGAATGCATTATTTTCTTGTTTCCTTTATAGAACATTTATGAATACAAATAAAGAAAACAGTTTTGAATTGATTATTGTAGGTTTACTTTGTTTTTATATACACTTGTGCAGGTATGAAAAATAAGTGTCTGAGATGGATTCGCATTTTCCTTCAAAAGAAAAAGCTCACATTTCTGTACTGTTGTTGAAGAAAGGTTTTGTGTACTTGACAAAGCCACTGAGTGTGGTTCAGACTAGTGACCTGAATCATTAAAGGCCGTCAAAAAGGAGCAATATTGTTCTAGTGACATCAATCAAATGGTAATGCTCTTTGACATTATTCCTAAAGGACTCTGAAAACTACAGCAGAGAGCTATGGGATGTTTTATTATTGTACATGAAATACTGAGATTTTTTGCGTGGGTAAGGGGTTTACATGGTACACCATCGAAATAAATCTTATTTTAATAATATAATGCTTTTATTTATATATGTATAAGAGCATAGTGAATTATACTTTCATTGTTTCATGTAGAAGTTTGATGGGATCATATAACAGAATCTTGTAATTTTAGTCCAGGCTCTGGGATCAGGAAAAACCAAAGAATTAGGCTGCAGTTTAACTCTCACAGTAAAGCTCAGTAATTCATATCATTAAAGGTTTCTAATGCAAAGTGCTATGCCCAGGACAGGAATAGTTTTTACTTATAATTAATACAAGTATTAAATACATTCTGTAGGTGTGCCCCAATTTTTGCACAGTGCCAAAGACATACTTGGTGCCACTCATGTACAAAGTCAGAGGTGGCAGTAAAAGCATCTTCCAACTTTTCCAACCTTTCCAACTCCTTAGCTTGACCCAGCGCTGAGATGGTTTCTAGCTAATTTATACTAGCTGAAGGGTTACTTAGACCTTGCCTTTCTTCACCTTTGGCACTTGTTCCAGAAACAACTACAAGCAGCATGTAATGAAAAATGTTCAATATAATTTTTACAGCCCCAGAGAGATCTCTCTGCATTCTAGGAAGCCCTAGTGCTCTCTAAGGGCATTTTCCTGATGGTTTCTCACTTAATTTAAGCAAGTAGACTAGGAGCTAAACCCAGTACATTTTTTATATAAGAATAACTTCAAATTATGAAGAAGTTTTATCAATAACTTAAAAATTATTTCAGCTCTCCAAATACAATTTTTGGCTATGATTGACCTATTTTTTTCTTGTAGATGGCATGTAACTTACATTTATGACACCTATCTATGTTTGTAATTGGAAACCTGGCTGCCACAGAAAATTATGTGCCATGAAATAGTTAAATATTTTTCTATTTTAAGTGGAGTAAAAATTCACTTTCCTTTACATGCTAACATCTAAAAGCACCCTGGTTTTCCTATAATGGAATTCCATTGTTAGTAGAACAATGAAAAGAGGCTGGTATTCTGAAGACCACTGGCAAAGAGAAACACATACGATGGGATTATAAAATGGTCATGAAAGCATATAACATTACCATTTGAACAAATTTTACTCCTTGCTTAATTAAATCTATTAATTACTGATTGATTCTACTAATGTCATCAGGTTAAGGGGTTTTGGGAAAGGTTTAGGTAGCCATGGTTTGAATGAAAAGAACAAGACAGTGCTAAACAGTGTATTAGAACATGACTAGGATTTGGTATCACTTTATACCAAATTTGCAATAAATTGCATGAATGCAAGCAGCCATGCAAGAATAATTAAAATATTTTTTAACAAAGAAGAAAAAAGAAGGGTCAAATATCTGTAATTGGAGCTGGTTACTGTTTAATAAGCAATTATTTTAAAATAATATATATTTTTATTATCAAAATACCTACCTACAGACTTCCCAGAAAATCCTTTTTTCTTCACTGCAGCTGAAGCCATATGCACTGGAATAAAATGAAAGTAAATGTAACTTCCTGTGAAAGTTTTAAAAAAATTACAATGTCCATAAAATGCATTCTTGCCTATAATAAATGGTCTTTTATTCATAATGTGTATTCTGATTCATGACTAAAGTGCTTAACAAAAGTTACAGCTTTGTTGTGTCTGAAATATTTATAGTAAGGAATATTTGTGGAGAACTTACATTTTAAAAAATTTATAATAGCACACAAAATGAATGGCCATATACAGTTAGCACCAGGTGTCTAGCATTGCCATTCAGTGATAATTATGTAAGTATTCAATAGATCTTTTGTCTTCCATTTGTCTGTGGTTTTTATTGATTTTTTTTTGTATGATAGGAGGTTATTAATGTGAGTATGGTAGCTCTGGGAAAGTTCAAACAGAGTCACCTTTAAAAAAAAAGTCTATAGGAGTTAGGTCTTTTTTATGTGCTTTCATAAAAGAAGGTTAAAATGCTTTAGGGAATATTCTTCTCCTTGGTATGAACCTAATAATTCCCATTAGCCATTCTGGCAATGCAGTATATGCACAGAAGAGACAATGGACTTTTTCTGATGACTTTTCCCCAAAAACCTCAATCAGGTGATTGTTCGTCTACTCCTTGGAACAGTTGCTACTTAGGCTGGATCAACTTTGACATAGATCAACACAGTAATATTGGTAAACAGATTGAAACCAAGAAGTGTTCTTTATTTTTTTATATATAAAATTTAATAAGCTTATTGTACTTTTGAGTCCTATAAAATAATTATACAGTTCTATACTACTCTGATTAGCCAAAAATAACTTATCGAGAAATCATTTTCTAAGTGTATGTTTATAAGAATATAACACAATACTGCTTGTTTGCCTCAGTTAACAGAATTATTTTTTTTCTGAGATAGTCCAGCATTAACAACTGAGGAAATGTTACAAAAGAAGGAACATCCCTTACAGGTGTACTTCAAAATAAGTATCAACCAGACTGTTCCATGAGTGTTGCAATTTGGTGTTCGATTGTTTTAAGGCTGTCCATGAAAATAAAGGTAAACTTTACTGAACTACAATATTTAAAATGAAAAAATGAACAGTTACAAATTCACTTGAATATCCTTAGAATAATATTAATAAAAATATGTGTCTGAAATCAGCAAATTGACTTGCTTAGTTTATTTTATTTCTTGATCTCTGAAAAGATCAAGATTACTTACAAGATCTGAAAAGATCAAGGTTACTTTTTTGATGTTTGTATTTGTGCTCTGAGGGTTTCCTAATAAAAAAATAAGGCAAGTCTAGGTGGTCTTGAATTGTATCCAAAAGACTGTGGAGAAGTAGTTGTAATCCACTTGCAGGAATGTCATGAAATGTTGCCACTGGTTGCATAATGAACTTCCGTGTCAATGGCAGCGATAATCTGAGGGGGGAAGAAGCCTCTTTTTTCCTGATTTCATTTTTATATGAACAAAGAAAAAGAAAGAGAAGGACATGTTGCCATCAAGAAAAAGAAACAATGAGAAATGTTACTTAATGCAAATGTGAAACTGCATTTACTTATACACTGCAGTTTTAATGTTGCAATGGGGAAGCATGAAATTGTTCAGGAAGTATGGAGAAAAGTTAAAACTGAGGAAATATTAATTGGAAGAAACTATTAAAACTACCTAACAATAGGTCAAAATTAGCATATTTTATATCTGGGGAAAGGCAAGTTAACATGCATGGCATTTTGGAAGAAGTCACAACTTGACAGATAGTAAACCACAGACTAAACTCTGGAAGAAAAAAAAAATCCTGTCTAGAATTGCGTGATTTACAATGCAAATTTATTATGGATCTATTAAGCTTCTTCATTTGATAACTTGTATCAAAGAAAAGTCTTTTAGGAACCTTATCCTATTTATCTCATTCAGATAAAACTTCTCTTGACCTCAATGTCTGGGAATATAATCAATACAAAACTCTGCTGTCTGATCTATTTATGTTGCTGTATGCTAGCAAAACATACAATTGAACTGGACTTCATATCTGTCTCCCAGTCAGGATCACAAAGCAATTTGCTTCAAATACATTAGCAAATCATTGTTGCAAAATAAACAATAGAAATTACTACTTATAGCTATGGACATGTGAACGTCAATGTGAAAATAATTACATACAGAGGCTGGCTCCAAACAGGCCCTACAATGGTTCACTGTCTTTCCTACCTAAAATCAGTTGTCACACTTGTTAAACATGCTCTCTAATCTTAATGGAGACTTTTAATCAAATTGCTTATGCCAGAAATCAGCCTTACAGTAAAAAATCTTGTGCAATGTAGGGCAGCTTTATGATCTGTTACCAGGTAGGTATGAAGTGGCTTGCTAAAAGAGGCTACAGGAAGTTTCCCAGTCAGGGTATTCTGAATAAGGCAGATCAGGCAGTCCAGGATTTGGGAGTGAAACAGTCTTGCTGTAGATCACAAATTAGGTCCAGGGGCTGTAACAACTTCTGTGTACAGGAATGTAATATAATTAAAATCTTCGTTTCCTCAGGGCTTAAATTTGATAGTTCATTCCCCTTTAACAGAGTAATTCCCTTAGTAATTCCATGTATTTCAGGCAGACTACTTCTAGTCATGATTACTACACAGAAATTTTTCTGTTACAGTCATTTCCATATGAACCTCTTTTTGTACTGTTTCAAGTTAGCTTTTTATCGGGATCAATCATGAGATGACTGGCACTTATAAGGAAAGATCACAAAACAATTATTTTAATCGGTTCAAAACAAAAGTGCAGCAACAGTCATGTAGAACTGAACACAAACCACCGAGAGATGGGCATTATCTATATGAATAAAGAGAATAGAAAATCAAAAGGAGAATAAACCTTGCAAATAGTCTGAGAAGTGTAGGCAAGAGATAACATAAGAAGGATTTTAAAAGAGGTAAACGTGTGGTGGGTTAACCCTGGCTAACAGCCAAATACCCATCCAGCCACTCACCCACTACTTGTCTTCAGTGGGACAGGGGGAGAAAATACTATGAGAAAGCTGATGGATCCAGATGAAGACAGGGAGATTTCTTATCAAGTACTGTCATGGGCAAACCAGACTTGACTTGGGGAAAATTATTTTAATTTTTTGCCAATTAAAATAGATTTGGTTAGTGAAAAACAGGAAGAAAAACCTTAAAATGTCGCTTTCCTACCCCCTTTCACACACTCACTGCCAGCTTCACTCCTTCATTTCCAATGCCTCCTCCCTCCCAGAGTGGCACAGGGGGGATGGGGAATAGGGGGTTGTGGTCAAACCATAACAATTCTCCTCTGCTGCTTCTCCCTGCTCAGAGTTTTCCTCTGCTCCAACACCTGGAGCAACCTCCTCCTCCTCTGAACTTGGTGTTCCCTCTGCTGTTTCTCACTTTCTTTCGCCCCTCACTCTACTCTGCTCTCAGGTATTTTTGCCTCCTCTTACATACAATTTTCCAGAGAAACTGCCATCTTGTCCAAGGGGCTCATCCATTCCCTGCCGGGGGTTGGTTGGAGCCATCTGGAACTGCTGCATGGGGCAGCCCCAGCCTCCCCTCACAGAGGCCCCTGCAGCCTCCGCATTGCCAGCGCCTGGGCACCTGCACCCAGTGCAATGTGTAGTAAAAGGTGCACAACTATAAACATGATGGGACTGAGAAAGACATAGTGATGAAGCTTACAGGCAGATCTGAAACAAAAAATAAGTCCTCTTAAGGGAATTTTTATGATTAGTGTAATAAAAAGGAAAACAGCAATAAATGTATTACATAGGAGGCAAACAAGGCTAATTGAAGGCTAATAAGTGCTTGTGGCTGTTTTTAAATCAATGAAAAATGCATCTTTAGGTGCTGTGAAATGAATACTTTTCTTCATGAGCCCAGATAGACACAAATGTCACAAACACAATGAAGACAAAATAAAGGAGAAAGAAACATGCAAAATTTCTAACCAAGCAAATCAATACACCCACTTTCAGTTCTGCAAAGCCCTCTTGGTTTCTAGACTCCATATGTTTGTTTTATTTAATCTTAAAAGAAATTATATTTTATTAAGGGCAGATAAATAACTAGGACATATTCCCCAGTATATTTTGTAATTATAACAGTTATGAGGATCAGAGTGATAGAAATCACCCCTTCATTGTAAAACTAATAGGAATATTTAGTTTCCATGCTTATGGAGAAAAAAAATAAAGTTAGAAAAATTAGGCTAAATTATTTTGTACTTACAATACTCCTGATTTGTGAAAAATTAAGCTGAGACTTGAAAAGTTTTTATCTTTTCTACAGAAAATAACCCTGTATGGAGTTCTCAGAACTTTCTCTGACTGGCAGCTGCTAGGGAGCAAAGACTGGTTAGGCTGCGCCCGCAGTCAGGCCCGTTGTGGCAGTGACCTTCTTATATTTTAGGCCATATGGTTTGGTTACACTCATCCAATCGCTTTGTTATTTATCAGACACATTCTAGTCTAATTTTATACTTCTATCTAAATACCAGTATTCTTGCTTGTTAGGAATCCTGAATTTTTTTAATCACATGATGATCTATTAAATTATCTGGAGTTTCTGAATTAAGTAGGTAAAGCCAGTTTATTTAACAGTGGTTTTTATCATGTCAAGTGCCCCCTGCCCACAACATTTTTTGAAAAAATTGTTTCATTTAACACAAAATGAAATCTTTATTTTTTTTCTTTCCTAATAACTGTCATGCATTGGCTTTGGGGGAACAAATAGATAAGGATACAGACTATTTTATTTTGTTGTTTCTAGATAATAGATAATCATTGTCCAAATCAGCATAGATTACAACAGCCATTTAAGATTTAACATTTTCCTTGAGCTATGGCTTGCCACAGACTGTATATCAAGAATGACAAAATACAGCAAAACCCCCCCCCGAATTTTCTTATGTTATTTCTGCACTATGAAATTAGCTTCAATTAATTCATATTGTAAGGTCTACCATAAGACAGGATATATAGAGACATCCACTGTTGGCTCTGGAAGAAAAGGTTTAGTAGCCTTATGCCTAATGGGATTTTTCCACCTAAACAAGCTCAGAAAAGGACTCCATTCTTATTGTAATTCTGACTTGATAGGAATCACATTGTGTAACTTCGGGTTTTACCTGCTGTTGGTTAGGCAATTTCCATCAACAAAATGTACACTTTGGAAGAAAGAGGTAGGTTTTCCACAGGAATAGAATTTTGTTGTGATCAGCAGTGATTCATTCCTAAGGCATGGCTTCTCTCTTATCTCTATTGTCCATCAGGTTTCCATCAGAATCAAGTGGTTTCAAACCTCACAGCAGAAATTCATTGAGAGATGGTGCAAGCAGAATGGTTTTGCTCAGTGTATCCTCAAACTTTTGGTGGTTGGTAGCAGTGATTTCTGGTTTTGCACTTAACTTATTTTAGGTATTTAAAATGTCTAAAAAATATGGCATATTACTAATAAAAGATGCTTAGAATATTGATCTTTATAACTACAGTGCTTAGCTGTCTTCTCAATATGCTTGGAAGACCATCAAACACATGATCCAGTCTGGCCTGAGGTCAAATTCAGCTCATGCATCATTTTCATCTCTCTCTCTGCCTTTTTTCCATGAGGAAGGGGAAATAGCTGCCCAAATGAAGCTTCCTTCTGCATTTATTCAAAGCCTGACAGAAAATCAAGGGGCCACTGGAGAAATAGGGTTCTTCTGGAAAGGGTTTAGCAGGCAGTTACTGAGAGAGACACGGACAGCAACCATTACCAGGAGGGCATTTCCCATCACATGGGGGAATGACAGTTAAGAAAAGTGTCCTGAATCAGAATTGAGCACATGGGTTAGTTATTTAGAGGTGAGATTCCTGTCTGAAGACTATGCAGGCCCTCTATAGGCTATTATTTAAATACTGTAATCTTGTTCTCAAGGGTTGGGGTTTTTTCATACTCTATTGTAAAAGCGTATCATTTCCACACAGATATGCTCAAGTTCTAAAAGCAAGGTGATCTATGCTTCCCTAGTACTGAAATTTACTTAAATTGAAAGCTAAATACTTATCTTGGTTGTTCGTGCCATTCTTGGGTAGTATTTAGACAACCTAAGGTCTATAACCACTTCTGTGCTGTACCTGGTGTGCTTTATCTAATAAAATCTACAATATTTAGGTATCTTTATGCATGTAGACAGATAAATAAGATGCATGGATAGAACATGTTGTGACTAATATTCTACTCTGGGGTCATTAGCTTTTGTTGTACAGTGTGTTAACATCTATCAAAACTAAGTTAATTAGTAATGTGTTTGCGGAATACAAGGAAAATATGGGTGTAACAGTGTCACAGGAAATAATATTGTCTCTGTCAGAAGCTTGGTTTGTATGAAAACAGGAAGGGCCTATAATAAATGGAAGACTTATCCAGCAATAATCATAGAGTAAGACAAGAAGGACACTCATTCTACTGCAAATATTTGTCAGAGCTGTCTGATTCCTCCTCTGTGCCTAACAAACACTTTTGCTAGTCCCCTGTGATCCACATGTAAACTACCAGCCTCCCAGTTCCCACTGCTATCAGTCAGTTTATTTTACATCTCAGGATCAAGTTCAATGGCAGTAGCTTCAAAGACCTTTTATTCTGTCAAGAAAAAAAAGAATAAGGTTAGCTAATTTACAATACACTTTCATGAAATGAACCCAATTAACCTGCCTGTAGTATGTTTCATATTAATTTCCAAGTCCTTTCAGTGAAACCTGTTACTAGTTTAAAATTCTATATCCATCTGGGAAGTATTAAAAAGTGCTTAGGTTTGCTTCATAATAAGTCTTAAATTCCCATTAAAATTACTATTTAAAGTCTTCCTCAGCTATTTCTTACATAAAAAAAACCTGAATTAGCTGTATGGGAAAGAAAAAAAAAGAAAATACTGTATTTTTTTCTGAATCATTTTTTGTTCTTCATTACCCCTGGACATTAATGGAGTTTTAATTTGTTGTTACACCAAAGTTTTACACTTCATTAAATCTCTGTGCCAATAATTATGGGCCTTATTGATTTCCTGTCTTTTTAGGTATTCAAGAGCTCTTCAGGGCTTGTCTCCCCCTGGATTGTTGTTCTCACATTGAAATGCCACTGTTAATCTTTCAAAAGAGAGGTTGAAAACATTTAAGCTTTCTGTAATACATTCTCATCTTCTTTACCATGTTACAATTAATTAGGTAGACTGACAAGACATTTTTTCCCATACGTAGAATAGTACAGAATTTGCTCGGATTCTTCTATAGCAAAAGATTTTAAAAACTCAGTGGTCTCACAATATGCAACAGGGTACATTTACAACACAATGATTTAGCTCTTACATTAATTCAGAGGAAAATAAAAAAGTAGTTAGACAGATAAGAATTGTGCAGCATTAATATTCAAAACCAAGGAAAGGATTTAAGCAGCTAAAACAGAGCACAGGTAGATGACAGTTGCCTAAATATAAAACACTGATTCCTTTTATTTTATTGGCTACCTAATCACGTAAGTGTCTAAACTCACTAGGTATGCCTGGTTTGACCTAAATCTTCATAGAAGTGGAGTTCCATACTGTGTGTAGGTCTAGACCAAATCCAAGCATGCTGGAAATTAAACTAGTCTACAGTACATGAGATCCAAAAACTTGGTAGAATGGGGCTATTTCTTTTGGAGGACTACAAGTTCTTAGGACATGTTGACAGAACAAGAACTGTAACAGAGCTGTAGCAAGTAATATTTGTTTCCCCCAAAAGCTTTCTGGAATGTTATTTCGTCAGACTGTAGTTTATGGTGTACAGTATAATTTTGCACCTTTCCTGCTGAATCTGGGAAGCTGTGTAGTAAGCAATGCAACATAAACAGGCTAGAAAAAACAAAAGCAAAAAACCAAAAAACCCAGCAAATAACAAAGTACCTGATTGCTGGCCAGACAGTTAGAACAGCCAGCTGTGAGGAAATAGTGCAATGTTTGGATGTAGATTCCTTTCAGAGTGGTTTTACTGCCTCAATTCTGTTACTGTGACATGTTAAAACAGTCTTTGTACTTGGCTGGTAGAACACTCCCTCAAATAGGATACCGCAGGGGTAAGAATTGCCTCTCACTGAAGAGAAAATTACACCCAGGCCTCACCTTTGGTGTGCAAGTGCTTTAACTGCTAAACTATCATACAAAATGAGACTAGTGGTGGCACATGCTCTTTATCCTTTAGGTACATGTAGGTTTAACTGACTCATTCTCCTCAGGCAGCTCTTCTCAGAAGACTACCTCAACAACTGAATCTCAAGCAAAAGGGATTTAATATAGTTAAACTCAGGTCTGTTCTTAGAAAATAATGGCAGTTTTCAATGCTAACCCAATCTGCAGTTTTGTACTTTACCCTCACACAGAGCCAGCTCTTCCATGAGGTAGGAAGGTAGGTGCATAGGTAGTCAGCACACCACCGTTTCTCTGCTTCGCTCTGTTGCATTAATGTGGCACTTTAAATATGAAGAAGTCACACTCATTTTTTTTTAAACTAGACTTATTTTTTTTTACTGGATTTGAAAGAGAATCACAGAATCATTCTGCCTGGAAAGGACCTTACAAGGTCTCTAGACCAACCTACTACTGAGAGAAGGGTGATCTCCTTTAGGGCCTTATCAATTCAGGCCTTGAAAATCAATAAACATAAAACTTGAACATCTAAGTAGGTGAGTATACCTTCTTTTCCACAAATTAACTAAGGAACAATTTTTATTGTTCTTTATTTAGTCAAAACCCTTGATCACCATGGATTTTGCCTAGTAAGAGGTGAATGACCAAAGAATGTGACTTATATGTAATATCCAAGCATATAAAAATGTTTCCTCAGTTTAGGATTTAATTGTGTCCAGTTTTACAAAACTGGAAATGACTGACTTTTTAAAAGCTTATACAATATTTCTAGAGGCTTATGGTGTCTATAATGAACTACCAGCTGTCTTGTTTCATTTTTTTTTCCACACAGTTCTGCATCAGAAACATGCTAAGCTTATTTTATTGTATGTTTTTGGTATAACCTATTTATGTGTAGTCTTTTCTTTTGTTTTTTTTTTTGTTATGTAACTTAGTGTAACTCAGAAAGACTAAAAATTCTTAGCTCTGCCCTTCTTAAACTAAATCTTCATATCCAGTGTTCATGATCATTACTTTCTGAACACAAGTCTCCTTACCTGAACACTTTCAAATCCACCCATCCTTGACTGTAAGGTATTCTAAACCCCAGGCTATCATAAAATCTGATCTATCTGTTCTTACTAATTTAATCTTTGTCAGTGTTTAATCAGTTGCTTCTGTATTTTTTTCTTTATAATTGCAACCTGATGCATTCTTGCACCCTAATGCAGCAAGAATGATCCTTTAATTATATCTGTAAAACTAATCATAGAATCATAGAATGTTGTGGGTTGGAAGGGACCCCTAGAGGTCATCTAGTCCAACCCACCTGCAGTGGGCAGGGACACCGCTAACTAGATCAGGTTGCTCAGAGCCCCATCCAACCTGGCCTTGAATGTTTCCAGGGATGGGGCCTCCACTACCTCTCTGGGCATCCCATTTCAGTGTTTCACTACCCTCATTGTAAATAATTTCTTCCTAGTATAAAACTACCCTGTTTTAGTTTAAAACCAATATCCCTTGTCTTGTCACAGCAGGCCTTGCTAAAAAGATTGTCCCCATCTTTCCTATAGGCTCCCTTTATGTACTGAATGGCTGCAATCAGGTCTCCCTGAAGCCTTCTCGTTTACTTTAATATTTCACTTTAAATTCATAAAACAATATAAGCCTCTCAGGAAAAAGGTGGGGGAAAGTGTTATAAAATATCACATTGGTATTTTAAAACTCCATAATGACTGTGTTTTGATATGTAACTCAGTTTTTGATTTCTTATAAGAGAGATAAATCAGAACACATAAAAGCAGTATTAGGTACGCCAGTATTCTGGATACATTTGGATTAAGTTCTATAGAAAATGTTTTTTTGTATCGTAAGACATACGCCTTTATGGAATCAAAACTGAAAAATAATGGTATTACATTGCCCAGGACAACAGCAATGATATATGATGTCATTTGCTTCAGAGCTGCCCCTTCAAATCCAGCCTAGTTTAATCATTTTAGAATATCAGCAATTTAAAAATACTCCCATCCTGTCCAATATTTAATTCCTTGGCCTTCTCAGTTGCTTCCCTTGTGGACAGGTATACAGACCATAGCTGGCAGTTCTATGGGCAAACCAGAAGAGGATGAAGACTTAGTAATAAGGGAAGATAAACTTCGGTCTCTTCAGATGCAGCATTTCTGATTTGTGGTTGGACTCCATGTGGAGTAACACTGAGATGACAAGAATTTTCTTTTGGAATATTTGTGTATCTACTTGATTCCCACAGCAATTCTAAAGAAATCCCATTCTAGAGAAATTTAAGACATGAATAAGGATACAAATCTTTCTGGATCTTAATATCAAGAACTAACCAAGACCAAATGGGGTTATTTGGTCTTCAAACAAAGTGAATGTTGAGTCTTACATAATCTAGGATTAGAAATATTAAGAAAAACTTTTTTTTTTTTCATGCAATAAAAATATTGCTTTTTTTTTCTTTTACAAGTCATAAGGAGAAGTCAGAGACTAAATTTTTCAGATGGACAGTTTAATAGCCTTTTTGGCAATGAGAATATGGGCTTTAGTTTGCTGCCACAAATGGTCCACTAAATGTCATATTTCCTTGATTATCAGAAACCAAAACACAATAAACTTCCAGGCAACCTGTGGACAAGACCCCAGTGATGCCATATTTGTAAATTAGTTAGAAACACCAAGTGTTCTTCAAGAAAATATTTTTTAAGAAGGCATCTATTGTAAAGGGATTACTTTCAAACAATTATTTCTCCCCCTTTTTTTAATGAAAGTGTTATAAAGACAATATTACAACGTTATTTAAGGTCAGTGTATTGTCACACCTGCTACTTCTTTTCTACCTATGAAGCTAACTACGCTTACAAAGTTGGAAATTAGATTGTCCTGATATCTTCATTTATAGAGAAATATATGTTGGGACATTTAGGTTTTTATTATCCTGTAAGTAAATATATAAATAATGCCTTAATATTTTTTCCTGGTGTAATCTCAAACATCCGAACTAGACTGACTGATCTATGATTCCCCAGGCATTGTTTTCCTCCCTTTACTAAAGAGAGATAGTATGTCTTTCCTCTACCTTATCTCAGTTCTCTTTCTTCCAAGGGTCTTTCCAATCTCCATAAGACCTCAGGATAAAGCCAAAATCCAAAGATAGGTTGGGCCTTTTCTTTCAGAATTCATGGGTAAAGTGTTATCAGATCCTTTTCTTTGAATAATTCAATTTATTAGAATTGGGTTTAATGTGTTCTTTCTCTCTTCTGGTATTTATTTCTATCCTTTCAATTTTTATTTTCTTTTTTTTTTTTTTTAATTTTGTGTGCATAGGTGTTGACTGGTCACAAACTTTTCTGTAAAAATCAAAGGGAAAAAAGGTTCCTTTAATTTTTTAGCTCTTCAGGGTAGTCCACTTGAATGCTCTCCCTCCCTGATAAGTAATTGAACTAGACTTTCTTTTTCTCTTCTTCTTAGTATCTACTGTATTATCATCTCTTACCTCTATTTTTTTAATGTTCTCAGAGAACTGTAACTCTTTTCTCTCCTTAACCTTTTTGACTTTATCCTTGCATTCTTGCCCTTTTTCTTTACACTCATCTTTAGAAATATATAATTTTTTTCTACTTTGTGAATGACCTTTTTGATTTCAGTGTCACCAAATTACTACTGAAGCAGTCAAATACACCTCTTCTTATTCTATACTCTTGCCTGTGGACTGAATTAATTAGCTGTTTTCTATATAGGGATTTTTAGTGAGTGCCAGCATACTGTATTCCTTTTTGCTACTTAATTTTTTTCCTAAAAGAAATTAAATATTTGCCTTATTGAGGTCAGCTTTTTAAAATATATTACTTTCCTTTCCAACCCTATTTCTTACTAAGTACTTTCACAAAAATTACTTTCAGTATTCAGGTTCTTAGGTTCTTCCATTTTTAAGTCAGAAAAAAATCAGTTTAGCTGAATATTATCTCTTTATAATTTCTTCTACTGACTGAATTGAAATGTTAAAATGGAAAGAATTTCCCATGTCACTGAATCTAGTCTATTGCAGTTGACAAGCCTTATAAGTGTTCTAAACTGATCCATCTTTGTCTTAAATAACTTGTTTTTTAATCCTTTAACTGATATTAGAAATTTGTTCTAGAAACTTACCTTCTTATTATTTACAAACTAACTGTGCTTATTATATGCACATAGTTCTTGTGCCAGCTTTATTCTTTATTCTACTTATTTCTTGTACTTCATGTTGCCTCCTTCTTCCCTTAAAAAGTGATCATGAATACATTGTAAGAACATACTTTATGTTTACTGTATTGCATTTTTCAAAAAGAAGAGTTAAATATTTAAAATGCTATTATATCTTGTGTTTCCACTGTTAATTGTTTTCCCACATCCTCCTTGCTTTCTTTTTATGGTTGGGTTTGCTTTTTTTCCCCACCTTCTCCACAAGCATTCAACTGGACACATCATCTCTATCTGAACTCAGGATAACCATTTACATTCTTGGTACATCGTATTGTGTTTTCACCTTTTTTCCTGATAGGAGGCCTACATAAATCTCAGGAATATTTTTCTGGGATCTTGGTTGCAGTTAGATTTCCAAGACTTGTATCTTTCATTTGTGTCATACTGTATCTCTAGCAGTGGAGCTGAAGCAACGAAAAGACCGGATTCAAGTTTGAATTTCTTTAATGCTAAGTTCCCATTACTAAGGAAGTTTGAGATCTGGGTTTTGGCAGTACTCGAATCTTTTACTAAAGTCAGGGTCAGCTTCTGGTCATTAAAGGCAGAGTAACTCCCTTTGCATTAGTTCCAGATTTGCACCTGTGTTGCTGTAATCAAATGTTTCTCATAGAATTTAGCTGCTAACAACTAAAGAGTCTTTTAGGGTCATTTCAGATAAAGATTTTCCAACTATCTGAAAATCATGATGGAAAATACTTCTGCAGCATTCATTTCTTGCATTTAATGCATATAACTGGCATGAATATAGAATAAAATTTAACTCATTAGTTTACATAACTGTAGTCACTACAGGGATAAAAATCCCTATATAACATTAAGCAATAAATGAAGCAGAGGAAAGAAGTACTTAGCATTAAATTAAAAAAAGACAAAAAGCAATGTAGATAATTACATTTTAATTCAACTGTCTTGGTTAGCATAGAAGTTGTACCTGTGGGAAGATTTCTTTAGCATCTCTTTCACATCAGCTGAAAAAACCCGAGCAATTTGTCTATAAAGCAGCCCAGCACAAAACAAACAAACAAATAAATAAATACTGGACAATGTGCCATTATTTTTTCTCCTAGAATCTGAAAATGACTCTAAACTGCTCAAGCATAAGTACTTAATATGCATACTCAGCTTTGAATTTCTAAGTGTCATTTACCATTCTGCTTCCTGGAAAATAGTCTCCCATGAAGTAGAGACAGAATAAAACATAAGAGGTTACCCAGACAATGCCTGCACTTCTGAATAAAATGTTATTAAAATTATTATCTTTTCTTAAATTATTTCTAGAAAATGGTTGGGTTTTAAAATGTATATGATTTACTCACAGCGTTTCTGGGAAATCCAGGGAAAGAAAAAAGTGAAGAAAATTTTGGCTGTTTTTTCTGCCTACAGAACTTAGACTTTCCTTGTTAAGGCAGAATGACTACACAGGAATACATTCTTTGTGACAGTCAGGTGTGGATCTTCACATTGACTCATAGAACAGTGCAGAGTGAGGAAAGGTTGTCAGGGCCTAAACACTAGAATCATAGAATGCTTTGGGTTGGAAGGGACCACTAGAGGTCATCTAATCCAACCCCCCTGCAGTGAGCAGGGACACTGCTAACTAGATCAGGTTGCTCAGAGCCCCATCCAACCTGGCCTTGAATGTTTCCAGGGATGGGGCCTCCACTACCTCTCTGGGCAACCTGTTCCAGTGTTTTACCACCCTCACTGTAAAGAATTTCTTCCTTATATCCAGTCTAAACCTACACTGGTTTAGTTTAAAACCATTACCCCTTGACCTGTCACAGCTGTCCCTTCTAAAAAGATTGTCCCCATCTTTCCTATAGGTCCTCTTTAAGTACTGAAAGGCCATAATAGGTCTCCCTGCAGCCTTCTTTTCTCCAGGCTGAACAAGCCCAACTCTCTCAGCCTGTCCTCATAGGAGAGGTGTTCCAGCCCTCGTATCATTTTTGTAGCCCTCCTTTGTGACTAGCTCCAGTCCTTTCAGGTGCACTGCCTGGATAGAGCCTAAGCAAAGCCAGCAGTGCTATAACCCAGTAAATCAGCAGATATTTTCAGTTTAAGACTTGCAGAGAACAGCATGGAGACTTGTACTGGGTGTAAATGGCAGTGTTTGGGCACTGGAGGCTGCTGTGTGCCCTGGGTGGGAGGAGGCCATGAGCCAATGGCTGCATTGGGCACAGCCATTTTTGGGGTGTCTCTGAAATGCATGAACTGTTGTCAAAACTTCACCCAGTCAGAGGAGCTTATGGAGCCTATTCCTAAATGTATTTAAGACAGGAAGGTAGCCTCTAGGGGCAGGAGGATCTGCACAAAGATGCATCTGAGAGAATACACAAAATGAGACACAGAAGATAGGTGAGGACACACAAAAGGAGACACAGGAGGCACTCTATGCTGGAAGATATACCTCTGAAATAACTGGGGCCTGCAGTGACCCCACACTAGGGCATGGAAACTCCTGAGGGACTGTGGCTGTGGGTGATTCACACTGAGGCAAGGACATCACTGAGGGACTGTGGCCCATGGGCAACCCATGTCAAGACAGAGGAGCACTGGAGGAAAAGAGTCTGAAGCAAGGAACAGCAGAAAGAAACAATTATGCTGACCCCAACTGCTTGCACCACCTATCACCTCTCTGAAGGGTTGGAAGGGGCTGAGTACAATGTGTGACAAGAAGGAGAGTTGAGACAGTTTATTTTTTCTTCGTTTCTCAATACGTGACTCAGTAATTAAAAGCTAATGTTAATGGCCATAAATTAAATTAAGTGAAATTTCCCAAATCAAAACTATTTTGCCAGCAACAAAGCTATGAGCTTAAACTACATTTAGGCCAAATCAAAAAGGTGAATGGAAAAAAACAAGGTCATGAGACTTGTCATGTTTGAGCCTGGCCATATTGTCCTCTGGCAACATAGTTAGAGCTCTAGTATTCTATAGCTGTGCCACTTAAGTAATCAGAGATAACCATAATTAATCATTGATTAGTAGCTATGCAAATATTCAGTGGTGCTTGTTCTCCTGAGTAGTTACCAAAGAGAAAATTAAAATACAACTTTTAGAACAACTGCAGTTTTCGCTATCGTTTGAGGAAAGCACAGCATGAAGTTTAATACTAAGCCACACAGTGGTAATGAATGCATCATCTGTCCTGTTTCCATGAGCAGTTACAGTGCTGTTCAATAGGTCTTATGTGACATTAATACCAGCTAACAACAGTAATGTTAGCACTGGTAGGTTTCTAGATGCTGAGATGTGATTGTATCAGCATCTAATGACACTGGTTTAGTAAATGAAGCTTCAGCTTTGCAGGAAGGATGTTTTTAAACATTCTACTATGTTCATAACTGGCTTTTTTTAGCTATAGCATTGGAGATCTTGAATTTATAAACTGTAAAATATAAAGAAGCCCTTGCTCTGAACTCTTTTTGTAATTGGCTTTATTACAGTGATATAAATAAATCTGTAGAATCTGGGGGCAAACCCATATCTTCCTATTACTGTGCCCTCATGCACAATCTTATTTTTTATAGGTTATCATTGCCTTTTTTGATGTTGCTGTAGATGTAAACCCAAATATTTTTCTTTCCTCACTCCAGATAACTCAGCATTGCTTGAAGTAATGTTAATACACCCATTTCCATGTCTCTTCAGATGTGATTGGACTTTAGTGGTCTATTACATGGGCCTAAACAGATGAAAAATGCGGTTATTATTTCAGCTGAATTTATAGTGTGTTCCAAGTATCTTTGGAATGATAAAAGTTTAATACAGTCTTTGAGACTGAGATATTTCTAAACCACTTACTACAGTACTTGAAAAACTATCTAATATTTTCTTTTAATTCAGTGTTCTTTTAATCTTAAGATGTATGAAAACTAATAAAAAATACTAAGAGATCCCGATCATTTACATTAACTATTGATTTTATCAGTAATTGTATGTACTCAGCATCAAGAACTTAAATGAAGGTTGTTGACTGTCTTCATGCCTTTAATTCTGAATGAGTGTACTGAGTTAAAATTTGACCATATTGTGTTATAATGTTTCAGGAACTGGGTGGTCTGGGCTAATGTTCTGCAGAGCCTTTTATTTTTTTGGTTTCTAGCTCTAATTCAAGCTAGATGGCTAAACAGCATTGTTAATCTTTTAAAAAATTAAATAAAATGGTGGTCCTACCCTAACTTCTTGTAAGACGCACTCAAATGGGGCACTATCAAAATAGAAGCAAGGACTGAGCAGATGGAGCAACCATACTACTTTACTAACTCTATAGTTTGTTCCTGTTTCATGACTGAAACAAATGTGCATTACACTTCAGAAAAACATGCTCATTTTTCCTCATGGGAATCGCTTAGCCTTCCTATCTGCAGCAGAACGTGTTGGCTTCTTGTTCACCAATTACGGAATTAAAGAGTAGTTCAGTGTTCCCTCAGGATAAACAGAAACAAAATAACTTGTGACTATATCACTATCATACTAGTTATGTCCCAGGGGCCAAGCTGAGAGTGAACAGGCAGAGACAGTTGAGGTATTTCCTAATTTTTGATTGCTTGACTTTCAGAACTAGTACTAGTCTTTTAATGTAATTTTGTTTGTAATAGTAAGAAATTAGATTAGTTTACTTGCCTGTGTGTCTATTAACTGTCTTTTAGAAGCAGAGAATCTAATCAAAACAGGCGAATTCCTTTTATTTGTTTTTCCTCTTGGTTTTCTCTCTAGAGTGCTGTAGCATTCTTGTTTCTTTTATAGGTTTGTCAATCATTCTCTTCGGGGTTCTTTACCTTGCTTGAGGCCTCTGAATTGTGTTTGCTCAAAATTTAAGAGTCTTTTTTTTTTTTTTATCATTGCTTGTCCAATACTTCTTTTTAATTCCAAGTATAGCTCATTATTATGTAGTGTCTTACCTCTCATTTCTTTCCCTGTGTACTGAGTGTTGAGTTACGGTCACTGATCATACCAGAATTACTGTGCATGTCAAGGTTACATTCCAATTCTTATTTCAAGTATTCTTTAATTTTCACTGAGTGTTTTAGTGAAATCTGTTTATGGGACTATTAAAGTTTTCTTGGATTAAATCCCCCTACTTCTTTTACAACTACTGTTATATAAAATTAATAATACTGAAGTCACAGCAACTTGAAAAAAGAAAGTAAACACTGCAACATATATTTTAATATAGGCCTATGTGGTAAAAGGCATCATATATTTCTAAAAATGATATAGCTATATATACATGGGTAGGTATGTATATTTATATGTACATATACATACATGTAAGGCCCACTGCTAAACTGAATATATTCACCTTCTGATTCAATGCTAGCTAAAACTTGTTTCCATGACTGTACTGTATTATATTTTAAAAGAACCACGCTGATATTTAGTGTGCCTAATGTTTCCTGTTACAGATGATTCTCACAAACTTTTCTTTGTGCAATTGACAAAATGTTATGATTTGATTTCTGTGTTTGACAAGTGACATACCTTCTGGATGCAGTGCTTTCATTGTCTCTTGTGATACTCTGTTCAGATTTAGTGGAGTTTTTACAGTATTAAAAATAACCTTTTTTTCCCTTTCTCACCCATATTCCTCCAAGACTCCCTGCCAGAATCACTGAATGTTCCCATGTGAAGCCAGAGTCTTGCCAGAGCATAGAGACATAGCGCAGGTCCACTAAGAACTGTTTGTTGCCACAAGGCCTCTGTGTGAAGAAGAGGTAGAAACAAACCCTTCACCCCTAATAGAGCCCCATGGAGCTGAATTCCTCCCAGCCTATAGGATGCTGACAGATAGACAAGCATTTTAGGTTTCTTTCTTTCAAAAAACTTTCAGACGTCATGCAGGTGAGAGGTTATCAGACTTCAGTGATGGGGATGAAGGGAATAAGGACACCTTCATCAGTAAAGCCTAGATCAATACATGACTTCAAAACTGCCTCTCTCATGTAGAAATTAGCTAGTCAGTGAAGCATGTGTATAGGACAAATTACAATGAAAGCAGTATCTAGAGGAAAAAAGAAAAATCTTTCACAATAAGAAGATTTAGTTTGTAATTCTATGCCTTGATTCAGTAGGCTAGAATAGCCGAAGGAAACAATACCAGCACAAACAAATGGATTACAACATAGTCCTTGTACATATCTTAGAGGAATTTTGTTTTGTATTCTCCTGACATAACACACAGTAAATGTTTCTGGGAGCCATATTGATTGTTTTTATAAACTAGATTATTTAGGACAATGTTCCAATATCTTAACTACACATAGTAGTAGATGAATTATGTAAGGCTCTTCTGCCTTATTGGTAGTTTCTCCCTGAGATTTTTTTAAAAAAAACTTTTTATTTGGATGCTTTTTGTTTAATTATATTAATATTCCATAAGAAAGACAAAATGTACAGAGGAGTCTGATGGTAATGTTAATATCCAAAACTACTGAAAAGAACACAGTCCACTTCGATGTTCTTGGTGAGAAGTTTGGACAAGTATGTATTGAGGCTTTGTGTTACGGATCATTAGTCAATTCTTCTGATATGGTAGTTATAATGGACTGCATTCTTATATCCTTTCACTAAAAATTTATTTGAAGAACGTCTGACAGGATATTTCTCATAAAATATTAACTTTGAAAGTACTGAAATCTGAGGGGCTTTTAACTTACATTCAGTGTAAGTGTATACGCACACATGAAATGCATATGCATAATGTAATGCATATGTACTTATTTAGCTGCACCAGAATTAATTTCAAAAGAAATTTAGAATTAAAATTCTCTTTAAATAAAATACAAGTTAAAAAGAAAAATGGATGTTCTCCTTTTAAAAAAAAAACAGGCAACTACCTAGTCTATACAATGTATGTCAGTTTGATTATGGCCTATTAATTACCTCTGTAACATTAAAGGATGGTGACCCTTTCCTTTTCTATAGGCACAAGTTTCTATAAACTTGAAAATTCAATACTTAATGTCATCACATGTGCTTGAAAGGGCTCTAAAGGGTTTCTTAAGGGTCCTTTCACAAAGTGTTGCCACCAAATTACTTCTGAGGACTTGTGTTATGCTCAGAAATAGTGTTGAAGGCCTGAGGGTTACAGTCAGAGCCTGCATCCCCCCAGATACTGTGACCTATCAGAGATTCCCAAATAATTCCCCTGAGGTTCCTAGGGTTTCTCCTTGCTTGCAGAGCTCTCAACATCGGTTTACAGCTGATAACAGTAAGTCCCCAACAAAAGGATTTAGCAAAGACAAAAAGCTCAAGTTTTGAAGGTGGTGATAGGTGAAGAAGGAATTTTTCCTGGAGTTATACCTATGAGAGTTGTTGGCAGCTTTATTTTTTTATGTTACTTTCTTCTGTAATTTGAGGTGCAGCTGACTTCCTGGTGACATCTGAGAGTTTTCTCTAATAAATCCATCTAGAGATGTAGTGAGCTGACCAGTACCTTTGATCTGCCCTACTTCCTTTTGAGGAAGTTTATATTCCCATTCTGTGAACTTTTGCTCTGTAGATCTAAGTTTCTGTAAGATAGGAGGAGTGTTTTCTGACTTACAGTGAATGGAGGAATGTGAAGCAGTTTAGTGGACTCTCTTGAATATAATGCCCCCTATACAGTTGTAAAGCATTAGGTCAACAACCTGGGTGATTCCTTTAAAACCTTGATTACCCTGAAACTGGGAAGCACAGTAAAATGTCTTGACCAAGCCGACACAGCTAGTGTGTAGGGAATAACTCCATTTTCCTGAGTCAGGTATCAGCTCTGATATTTTGCAGCTTTGCTATGGAACAATTACCTACCTCATAAAAAATATTACGTTTTTAAGAGTCAAATATATTTTCCTCAATGTAAACAGATGAGAGTTTTTCAGAGGATATATAAAAATGACATCTCCTTCTTTCCGTTAGAGAAACTGATATATATCCCTTAAATTTTTACCATTTAAAACTACAGAATTTTAGGTTATATTAACACCTTTTCCATCAGTTATTTAACTCTTGGCTTGTCATCTGGAGTGGATGATAGTCCACTGAACAGTCCTAAAATGAATCTTTTAGTGCATGTAAAAACACTTATAGAGAAAAAAATATATTTCTGTGACTTTTCACTAACAATGAGATCGCATTTGACTTACAATTTCCATCAAGCATAGCATTACTTTAATTAGCTTTCTGAATTTAATAATGCATTTGTAAAATTATCGCACAGTGGTAGTGAGTTCCACCTATAATCAGTACAGTAATCATTCAGCATTTTGAATTTCTAAATATACATACATATATATAAATATACATACATTTCTGAGGAATTAGTGAAAAGCTGTTAGGTCATTATACTGTTCACTGAGAGTCATTTGGAAACTGTAAGACTCTACATGGCTCTCATTAAGTTAAATATCTGCAAAGATAATACATTATTGTGTAGGCTTCTTAAGAAATTGGTATAAATTAGCACTTTAATATTTGACCTAATATGAATTGGTACAATATAAACTATGTGCAAACAGTGCAGATCAGGATTAATGGATTTTCCAAGCTTGTCTGAAATTAAACTTGAAAGTACTCTGAAATAATATTTTAGTGAAAATCTTCTTAGCTTGGGTCTACACTGTGGAACTGAGCTCTAAGTGTAGGATCCAGCTGGATGTTGACACAGAGGGATACCATCTCTGTTCCCCTGAGACCTACTTTTCAAGAATGGAAAATGGATATTTGTAAGCCAGAAATACATGCATGCGACACTCTTAACAGCTCTCTGCATCTGGGCAAGAAAGGCAATATGGCATGGCTTGCACTGTGGCTTACTTCTCTCTTCTCTACATAAGTTGTACAAATTACTGCCCATCAGGACCAGGGATATTCCCAAACTGTGAGAAACTACTTCAGGCCTAGCTGTGTCTCAAAGTAAGAAAGTAAATAAAGGTAATCAAACTTGGAAAGATAATAGTATCTGGCATATCACCAGATTCCTCATTTAGGAATTGCCACACTAAGTGTTTAGTCGTATTTCCTAAATAAACAAATATGCCACAAGAACTTTATAAACAAAGCCACTGATTTTAAAGACTGAATATGATTGTATTAATGCTATAGCCCTCTAAATAGTTAATTTCATGCTCTTAAAAATGGAGGAGGTAATAAAATTTTATTCTAATGAATCAAACATTTATGAACCACATTAGCTGTTTTTCCTTCACTGCTTCCTCATTCAGAAGCTTGATAGGTATAATCATAAACACGGCCATGCAACCAAAGCAAACTACGAGTTTTAATATCAGGTGTATCTTGTATACTCCAAATTGCTCTTGCACTGCCTTTTGAAAACCTTTCAATTTTTAATAGTCTTCTCAAGTTATGTCTACCTGAAAGGCATTACTCTTTCCATTAATGATACTACACTATATGTAATTCTACCTCAATTTTCACTGGATGCCTCCCTCAACGCACTTGTATTTATCCAATGATTTTGTTTACTCACATAACACAGCCAGGTGTGATTCTGTAGAATACCTATGAGAATCCACGTTTTTTTCACTATCTTTCAGTCTCCCTTTAGCTTCCTGGTTCTCCACCACTCAAGCCCTCATGTTCTTTCCTGTATATGTGATCTACACCCTTTATTTTAAAATATTCAGCCTGCATTTGTCAGTCTTAAAAGACACAAATGTTTACCATTTACAATTGAGATAAAATTTATGTCCATTTTCTCATCTTCCTTCCACTAATCCAATAGTCAATCTAAGACAAATACCATCAAAACCACCAGGAATGCCTTAAGACTGAAAGAAATACACAGAAAATCTTTCTTTAATAATATAGGTCTTATACTTGCATTTTTGGCATAGTTGACAGTCCCTCTTACTGATCTTATAAAAAATAATAGTTCTGATTATTCTAAGTTAAGAAATTCTAAGACATTAGAGGCAGTTTTAGCTTAATTAAACTGTTGTTTTGTTTAAATATGTATTCAAAAAATTGAAATGCTTCAAAATAGTTTTATATTGATACACTTCTTCCTGGATACCACAATGATTATTCTTTCTTACTCCATCATGAAGCACATATTTACCTTGACAAGTAGCCTGTGAACTGCAGAATGAATCAGACTGTGAAACATGGAGCAGCTCTTGCCAACTCCTGCTCATGATAATAGCCCTTATTCAGGAGTCTTGCTGACATCATTGATATTCATGATACACTTATGTATTAGTGATGTCAGAAGGACTGATCTGAAGACATTTCTGGAACAGCAGCTGGCTCTGTTGTTTGACCTCGTGACAGCTTTTCTAATGAACCTGCAGGCTTGGAGTCCTTTTCAGTTCTGACTGTGGTCCTGCATTTCTTGATGTTCAGACATCAGTGGCAGTGTCCTCCAAAGTAGGGGTGGGAGCCTCTGCGTTGACCTCTGCAGCAGTGACTTCAGTTATGATATTCTCTAAGGTGGTGACAAGAGTCTCAGAGGCGAAGACTTCCCCACCAGTGTCCTACCTGGGACAACAACAGAGGCTTCCTTATGTTGGTTGCAGTGAAGGCTGGGTGCCGGTTACCTAGAGGCTGAAGGAGCTCAGGGGCTGTGTTTCCTCCTGTTCCCTGCGCAGGGGACCTGCCAACCCCATGCCTGTTTCACTGCCTGTAGCTCACAGCCTAACCTCCAGGTCCATGGCTGTGCACCTGTTCCTTCTCATCCCAGTAGCTCTTATTCTGTCTGGTGTTCAGGTATTGTTCCAGGACAGAGGTATCCTGCAGATCCTGAATGGCGCCTCATCATTCCGAATCATGTGTTTTGGAGCATATTAAGTACAGTTTTGTTCTGCTCATTGCGGTACATGACGTGCCTAAAGGCATGAGGATCAGGGTAATAGTTTGTCTCATGTTCCAGAGGAGTCTTCTGCTACCTGGGTTCTGACATCAAGCTACAGAGTGCAGTGCCCTCATGAGCCAGAATGCAGGGAAATTTGGCCGTGGGACTGACTGGAAGAGACAGTGTTTAGAAAGTGCCTCCATATGACTGTGATGGGTTGACACTGACTGGTTACCAGGTGCCCACCAAAGTGACTCTGTCACTCACCTCTTCAACAGGACAGCGGAGAGAAAAATATATTGAAAGGCTTGTGGGTCAAGGTAAGGACAGGGAGAGATCATTTGCCATTTACCATCATGGGCAAAACAGACTCAACTTGTTGAAATTAGTTTAATTTATTACCAATCAAATCGGAGTAGGAGAGGATAAAAAAACCCTGAATCTTAAAACACCTTCCCTCACCACCACCCCTCCCTTCTTCCTGGGCTTAACTTTTGTTAGGATCCAATATTTTTGGATGAGAGGAAGTCCCCCTTGCTTTCTAGACAACCTCAGACAAGCCTGGGAGGCCAGGGGCGGCTGGACAACATCTCGTTTCAGGTTTGATCCTTTTGAGAGAGATTAAGACACAAACGAGGTCAGATGTTGTAAATTCACTCATTTATTAACGCTTCAGGGGAAAGAGAGAAAGCAGCGATAGGAAAGGAAGGAATGAAAGATGGGAAATTAAGCTAGAGGTCCAGATGGAAGAGTACAGACAGTCACCACCATGGATCCATCACGTCCCGGGTGTCTGTGGTTCTGGGGTGTTCGGTGGTGGGTGATCATACATGCAGGGTCAGTGATTGCGCAGGGTCTTTGGTGGTCCCCCTTGGGGTCGGTGGTCCCCAGAGGGTCTGAGACGGCAGCGTTTTATAGGCTGCGTGCCTATAAGGCACACACTTGCGTACACATTTTGTGTACTTTACTCTTGGTGGGCTCTGTTCTTTGTTCAAACTGCAAGCCCTGGTGGGCAGGCGGCCCCGCCTGGCTGTCCGATGCTTCAGCCCAGCCTGCGAGCCATCTTGCCTGCAGCAATGCTGATCTTCACAGATAAATGCACAATTTTACTCCCTAATTCTCTACCTCATCCTCCCCCACCTCACCCCCCCTGCCCTCCCGCCTCCCCCAGAGACGCAGGGGGACAGGGAATGGGGGTTATGGTCAGTTCATCACAGGTTGTTTCCACAGCTCCTTCCTCTTCATGGGAGGACTCCTCACACTCTTCCCCAGCTCCAGCGTGGGGTCCATGAACTGCTCCAGTGGCAGACACAGGGAAAGCTTCTAGATGCTTCTCACAGAAGACATCCCTGTAGTCCCCCCACTACCAAAATCTTGCCACAGACATCCAATACACTGACACAGGTATAAGGTTTAGTTTCAGTTCAAAGGAGTAGAGCTGAATCAGGATGATGCCTGGATTACCAGGGTTCTTCACTTCAAAAGGTTTAGACTGGACAAATAAACCTGCTTTCCTGGGCTGACAGGCATAAAGAAGGCTAGAGAAGATAATAAACATTTTAATTTAGCTAGAATGCTTGAAGCTGGACTCCCAAGTGTGCTTTCCTCATGCTATGTGATGAGGTAGGGTAGTGTGAGGTGTTCCATGTGCAGGGCTCTGAAGACAAGAAAAGAGCAGAAGGAGGCTGCTGAGGAAATCAGGGAAATGTGGAATTTGTGCTGCATGCCCCAATAGTGTATGTTTGTGCATATGAATGTGCGTGCGTTACTGTAGAGCTACCAGAACAAGTCTTGGCTGTAGGTATGTTTTTTTCATTAATGTATCTTTTGGAAGGGAGAAAGGCCAGAGAGGCAGAGCTGCCTGGTACCTTTCCCAGGGAAGGAGACTGTCAGTGGTGTAGGTGTCAAGACTGACAAAATGCTCAGGGAACATAGAATCATAGAATCATTTATGTTGGAAAAGACCCTTAAGATCGAGTCCAACTGTAAACTGACGAGTCCACCACTGAACCATGTGCCCAAGCACCACGTCTTCATAATACCTCCAGGAATGGGGACTCAACCACTTCCCTGGGTAGCCTGTTCCAACGCTTGATGATCCTTTTGGTAAAGACATTTTTCCTAATATCCAACCTAAATCTCACCTGGCACAACTTGAGGCTGCTTCCTCCTGTCCCATCCCTTGTTACTTGGGAGAAGAGACTGACAACCACCTCACTACAACCTGCTTTCAGGTAGTTGTAAAGAGTGATAAGGTCTCCCCTGAGCCTCCTCTTCTGCAGGTTAAACAACCCCAGTTCCCTCAGCTGCTCCCGAACACAGTATTCACGATGCAGTCTCACCACTTCTGAGTACCAAGTGATGATCACTTCCCTAGTCCTGCTGGCCACACTACTTCTGATATTTCTTTGCACATAAGTGCAAAGAACCACAATTGTCCTCCATACAAACAATGCAGAGCCTCCCTGTTTTTTCCGAAGCTGGATATGAAAGAGATTTCTGGAAGGGCTCTCAACCATGGCCCTGACCTGTGTCTGTGTAGGCTGCAAAACTGAGAAAGAGTGACTGCCCTGTGTGGACACGCGTTCATCTTCCATCAGGTGATTCAGTGTCTGTGCTGTTTGCCAGCTCCTCGTGCCCCCTGTTTTTCTCCTTCTTTCATCTTGCAGTGTATACACTGTGCTTTGTCTTGCAGAGCTCTTCCACCTTTGCTGTGCTAAAAGCACACCTCTGCAGGGTGAACATATGAGTGAATAATTTACCATGTAACGTGGGACTGTGTCTTAGTCCCATAGAGCACTTCTGGCAGTGGGTGTTATGCCTGATGCAAAGCCTTCTGCTGAGTTAGTCTTCTCAGCAAAGTAGAGTTCTGCAAAGCACAGTGTCCTTTGGCAGGTCCCTTGCTGGGGACAGAGATACCTCTTTGTCTTTTCTCTTATATGATGTGCCTGAGAGGGAAAACTCACTGAGAGATTGGCAGTACTATTCAAAGTGTTTGATATTCCATGGGGGTCTAGCTAATGAGCAAAGATCAGTTTTCTTCAGTCTTTCTGGAGAAGCTAATAATCACAGTTTTGAGGAAGGGAGCACGGTGCAAGGATGCACGTCAGGATATGGAGGAAAGAATTTGGTGCAGGTGCCTTGAAGAAACATATAAGAGATCCAGTGGCACATGCCTTTGAGCTAGATTGTTTGGCATCTATTTGGGGACTGGGGAGAATAGATATCTTTAGAGATGAAGTGAATGGCCTGTAACTATAGAGATTCAGAAAAATGCTGTGAACCTCCCTATGGATGCTTTTATTTGAAGCATAATCAAGCTTTAAAAGGTAGCTCATCAGTAGCCAGTAACAAGTTCACATTTTGCAGAATATATTACTCTCTCAAGTGATTTATTAAATGACCAGCTGGTTCAGGTAACAAAAACTTACTTTGTTTTGAATGCATTTGTAGTTCAGGAGTTTAACTGAAAATAGTGTAAGAGAAGACAAAGAATATATTTCTTACTAAGTTGCTTTACTTTCCTTTTGGAATGATAATGTAAAAATGATGCATTGGTCATTTTCTCATAAAAACCAGCTGTCAGAGGACCTAATGTTTATAAGTGAAGGAATTTTAGGCAAATAGGGCTAAAGATTAGATAAAACTCTTTCTTTTTTGAGTCTCTGAAAAACAAGATTTCTTTAAAACTTTATTATAAGGGTTTTTTTGGCACGCTCAACAACCTGTAAGCTTTCAACACATATTCTAGAGACTGATGAATTATTAAAAAGGAAGTCATTAGTCTTTTATACGAGTTATACTTCATTCTTAGTATGTCCTCACATAGTTATAGATTTCTAACGATCCAGTAAAGTCAATAAATGGAAAGAATGCTTTCATATTCTAGAAGTTCAGTTCAAAAGTCTTTATGCACTATTACTGAAAAGGTTTTGGTCTATTTCAGCTGTATATCATAATTATGCCATAAATATACCACTAAGTAAAGCATAAAATTAAATCATTCATATAATGTCACCATTTAAACATATCAGTATGTTTAAAATTCTAACATACATGATAGTGGTTCTTATTCAATGGTACTTCTCATATTTAGTTGCTCATCTTTCTTCTGACAAAATTATTTTCACTTTTCTTTATATAAGTATAAATAAATAAAACATAAAAATAATATATAAACAAAGGAAGCTGACCTTTAAGTGCTATTATTCAGTAAAGGGCTTTTCAGTGACATTTTGTCAATGTAAATATGTTAGATATCATGTTCATTGATCTGACTGAGAGGATTTCTTTAGGAAATGAACTGAAAATACTACAAAATCTTTATAGTCACAGTTTAGTGAAAAATAATTTCAGCTGTTCATTAACAATAAATTAATCCATCTTCACATATCTAAATATCATAAGTACTGAGACATGTGTGATTTTTTCTGTACTTTCTTCTTTTATGTAGAATTAATTGCTGTCATATCCAAATAGAAATCTGAAATACTATTGAATAAGAAATGTATACCATTATGTAAGGGTAGAATATGCAACTAGTGTACTCTGTCATTAAATATTTAAAAGAAGCATCATAGTATGCATAGTATATATTTCTTCCACACTTGATACAAATTTGGTGTTATTTCCTGTAGTGGTAAGCTAGCAGTCAAAGCCAAATTGGTTTTAACACTTTACTTACCACAAATTGACAGGGAATTTTGGGTTCTCTGAAAGATTCAGTCAGAAGCTCTCATGCAATTCTAAAACAACCCAGTTGCCTAAAAATGTTTCTCTGTTTAATGTGTCTTTACTTCATTTTATTATTTTTCTGCAAAGGGATCCACATGGACACTGTAGAGTTAGGAAGAATGCAAATAGTAAATATCTACCAGTTAAAGAAAATAACTAAAGCTCAATTATTGTCAACACTACAGGTTTGGATTTTTTTCTTTTTTTTTTTTTTACATGGCAGTGGGGCTGGTTTCTGACTGAACTCTATAACAGAAGAGAACTTTTGTGAATATGTAACATTTGTGTGATGAAGGTAACAAAGACTGTTACTTTTAATGCTGTTTTCTATATAATAGTGGATCAATACTTACCAAGTCATATTTTTATTTCTATTCTACTACCAGCTGTAGTGGAGCATTGTTAGTGGTTATAGTGGCCATAGTGTTAGTGGAATTAAAACAAAGAAAGTTCCTGTCATTCACCACTATTAACTTTAAATTTCCTTCTCCTTTCTCTTTTACTTCCCTCTGACATTCTTTTCTGTATGTACAGATGTTTGGGAGACTGAAAAATTTGTTAGATGTCATATTAATCCATTGGATACGTGTAGCCTTCTATTACTTTGGACTAAGTTTCTATTGTTCTATTGCCCTTTTTACAGTATGCATGAAAAAGGTGTTTATAATACGTCTCATTTGCTGTTTAATAAATGCTAATTTTATCTGTGTAGCATTTTGAGATTTCTATTGAGTACAGTTTTATTTTGCAACAGTTTCAAATTTGGGGAAAACATTACATTCATGAGGGATTGTGAGGAAAAAAAACTGTTTTATTGGACCAACCTGTTGATACATGGCTTCACTGGCCATGTAGACCTTTTCCCAGCACAACCTGTCATGGAGTGAATCACTTACTTGAGTAGCTTTGTGGCACTGCAGAACACTATAGCTATTCATCTAGCTATAATCATTGAATTTGAGCCAAAAAAAAATTTGAAATTTTTATTAAGCTTATGAAGTTTGTCCTTTGAAATTGTTTGGGGCTTCAGATTGTGGGTTTGGGTTTGCAGGGTTTTCTGCTTTCCAGCACCCCACACCCCACGCTTCCCAGGAGAGCACCTTATTGCCACTTCTGACATTTATACAAGATTAACACTGGAATAACTTTCTCAATCTGCAATCACTTCTCCTGCACTCGTAAATGAGACAGAACATTTTATTCCAGAAATGTAGATATATTCTTCTGAACAATAGATATATCAGCTTGTTTACATTTCTGCTGAAATTGAGAAAAAAAGGACTGGCTCGATTTGAATATGTATATGAAAACTTTCTTCACTATTTGAACACAGTATGCATTAACAATAATTAGAAATTCATCTTTCCAAATAAGTCGTACAGATGATTAAAAAGATCAAATGGTCTTTGGCAGACATTGACCATTTAGAAGGAAAGCTGCCCTTCTTCTGTAATATAAAAACAGACAGAGGCTCTGTAAAACTTCAGCAAACCAAAAAATAAAATTCAGCAGGAAAGAAGAGACAATGCAGGCAGGTATTAAAAATGGTCTTTGGGTAAAAATGGAAGATCCACCTAAGGTTATTAAAACCTCCAAGTTTAGCTTTTAATGTCTCATTAAATTCTTATGGTACATCTTTCCCATGCTTGCATTAGCAAGCATTTATTTATTCAAAGGCAAGAAAAGAATATTACTTAAAATGAACTTATGGACCAGTTTTGAAGTCCAGAAAAATTAAAGTTCATGTTAAATTAGTTCTTTAAATCATTTAGGTAAGTCTTTAAATGCTACAGCCCACATTGCAGACAAAATGCTACAGCCCATACTGCAGACATGAAAAGCCTCTATTCTTGTGATAAACAATCAAAGCTCATATCAGCTGCCAAATTTAAAGAAATATATCTTTTATATATATAATATAATATAATATAATATAATATAATATAATATAATATAATATAATATAATATAATTTATTTATTATTTAATTTTCCTGGACTTAGACAGATTCATAGATTTCACTAGGCACATAAATACAACTCCTTTAGGAATGGGTGTATAAATTTTTACAACAGTTATCCTTGTTCTCTCTGGAGAGTGTCCCCTTACTTACAGTTTAGAAACTCCCTTTGTTGAAAGAGATGAGTCTATGTATAAATAACCCCTTCCATCCTCTCATTCCCTCCTCAAATCCTTAGGAAACCCTGGAGGTTCACACTGGGCAGCAAGAGCAGTGACTGTGTAGTACAGAGATAGGCTGGCTTGGCACAGTTTTCCCCAGATCTAGCAGAGCTTTGCTGTAGAAATGGTATTGGTTCAATGAATGGGCTTCAGAGCAGCTTGCCAGCAGTCATTTCTGGCAGATGACTAAAGGAGACATGTGCCATGTGAAAGGCTCTTCCTAGGTTTCAAAGTATTAATGGATAAGCATTAGAAGAATGTGGCACAGGGACAGACTTGCCTACCATCCATGAAGACTCCTAGAAAAACAAAAATCTCCTTGATGATTATTATAAAGATTTTAAAAAACATTGATGTGAACTCCCTTCCAGTACAGTTCTAGAACACCAGAATCTACCCATCATAACATACTGCCCTGAGTACAAAGAAATCTGGGGACAATATTTTATGGACAGGCCACATAGGAAAATCTAAGTTATTTCAAAAAGTAATTTAAGAATAATTTCCAGGTACAATTCTGAGTCACTTTTTTTGGTAGCTTATAAACATCAAAGAAACAGTCAGGACCAATTTTGATCTGTAACTAGTGAGAAATTAAGAAACAGCACTCATTGTTTACCCTCCTTTTCTTTGTTATTTGATATGAAAAAGAAAACTTGGGAAAAATGAAAAAAAAAAAAAAAAAAAAAAAAACCAAAAAACCAAAAACCCTTAAATTGAAGAACAGTTCCTGAGATAGCAGACCTGTGGCAGTTTGCAGAAACCAAGGATCATTCTCTCAGCCTTCTCCAAAATAAAGTGAGACAGTATAATTTTGGGCAATTCACTCTTTCTTCATCTGTATCCACACCTTATTCTATACCATCTATGCCATGCCCAGGTCTTACATTTTCCAATACATTCCAATTAATCACCACCACTTTTCCTGTCTTTTGATATATGCACACAGATCTCATTCCCTTCTTGTTCCTCAATGACAGGCAGTAAATCCTCAGTAAGAAGTCACTTATTTCTGAGACATGTGCCAGGAGCTAAAATTGTTGTTATCCTAGGTGGGTATTATTGTCATATTGTAGAAGCAATGCAATATATAAATGTTAAGACATCAGTCCTAAGTTACATATTTTAATTCTTTTACTGTGACTAGATCTAGACTGCTACAGATTTTCTTTTTTCACCTTTTTTTTTCTTTTTTTTTTCTCATATGCACATGCATATCCTCATGATAAACTGCTGGGGATGAGGCTATTGCTAGATGACACTGTTAAAATCTTTACCTCCCTAAAATGCTTACCTCTGAGATGATTCTCATAGTTTTCATTGCCAAAAGCCTGAGGATGCATCTCATTTTTCTGTTGGCAGTTTGACATGCTCTCTTTTGTACTATTATTATTATTATCATCTATAGTTTAACAGCTCTCTTTTTATAGCCATGTTAAGGTCCCCACAGTCTAAGAAAATATGTTATTGACCATAGCTTATGTCCACAGTAATAAAAGAATTTATCATTTCAGCAATTTTCTTTGCTATTTGTAAGGTTTTTCTCCTATATATTCAGGCTTCATTTTGTTCTGAAGACCAAAAGGTACTTTAGTGTGCTGATGACTGACAGAAACAAGCTATCTGTCTACCCAAATTTTGTATTTAACAGGTAGCATCACTAAGGATTTTATAGCAAAGGGCAGGCTGTATAATTTCTGTTAGCACTGCATCCCTATGCTGAGTCCATGCCAACACAGGAAAGTCATAAAATTATAGGTGAGACTATAATTTCTCATTTCAGCATAAGAAAAATTTATTGCTTCATTTTGCTGGCATAATGATGCTAGCATTAATGAGTAGGAAATTATAACTGGTAACATTTTCCCAGATTAAGGGTTAACAGTTTGCCAAAGATACTGGGCTCTTTCCACACCTGTAACAAGACCTGTTGGCTCCTGAACCAAAACCTAATGCCCCCTTCCCTTCCCTTCCCTTCCCTTCCCTTCCCTTCCCTTCCCTTCC